>JAKUCV010002612.1:77249-156589 GCA_028386065.3 Turnera subulata | reverse complement strand
TTTGCATGTGTCGCATACAGTGTTAGTTATTTAAAGTCTTCCGCTGTGCATAGTTTTTCTATTATTGGGCCATTGGGCCGGTTTTATTATTATTGATGTTTATTATTATGGGCTGTCGAGCCCGAGTTATTGTGGTTCACACTGTATGCTGGTTTCATTTTGGGTTGGGTTGTCACAGTTCCGGCTCGTGTTTACTGTGTACGGTAAATACGGGTCGGGGCGCTTCAAAAATTGTATTATTTAAAATTTTTTAAAAGAAATAAAGAAGTATGAAATGATTTACTAATATTTCAAAATAAATTCAAGATATACAAATTATTATATTTCTATCATAAAAAAATGTTCCACTTTTTGGTCTTCACATAGGAGTTGTTATTCAATATGTATAAGAAATACCCACACAAATCCAAATAATTTATTTTGCATAAAGAGTTATAGTATAGATCTTCATGTTCTATAATTTCTAAAACCATGATATACTATTCAAGTATATTAAATGTGTAGTCTTTAGTTAGATTATATTACATAATAGTATCTTAGTGTAGAAAAAAGCCATCCAAATATTTCTTTAATCAAATAAAAAAAATTTAATTAGAAGTTCTAATTCTTTTGGGGACATTCTATTAGAAAGTTGGGAATGAAATGTTTGATTTATCTCTTTCTCTAATTAGAGTTTTTTAACATTCATTAAGAAACAATGGTAGCAAGTATTCTATATTTTATATTATTTAGTAAAATAACATAATAATAGCGCATATAATTCATTTTAATAATGATATCTTATTATAGAAAGAAAGAAACTTAATATTATTCAAAAAAAAATTAATCAGACTTTTAAACTATTTTGGACATATTCTGGTAGCAAACTATGGACAAAATATTTAATTTACTATAAAAATTTTACAAAATTATATGGTAAGACAATAAACTATTTCACATATTTTTTTTTGTCATGATAACTTATTGAAAGAAATCACAAAAATATTTTTGCCACATAATATATTATTAATTAGAAATTTCAATTAGTTTTGGTATACTCTTTAGCAAAATCAAGGAAGAAACATTTGACTAATTTATTTTTAATTAGAAAAATATTTTAACGTTAAATAAAGAGATAGTATGGGGGTAGTAATCAAGTGTTATACACTGTATAGTCTTTGTAATATTGCAATATTATTATTTTTTTGATAGTATTGTAATATTGTTATAATCATGCACGTATTTTTTTTTGCTACGATGTTATCATATAAATAAAGAAATTAGATTTTTTTCACTTATTAGTGTATTCTAAATCAGAAATTTTCATTATTTTGGATGTATACTACTAGAAAACTAAAGATGAAACATCTAATTCAGTTATTTCTTTAATTATACAAATATTTTAATAATAATTAAATAATACTAACATAACATGATTACCAAGTATTTTATACCTCATAATGTTTTGTCAAATCAGAATGTATATGAATTTTTTTGTATGATGGTTTCTTAGTGTAGGAAGAAAGCAACTAAAATTTTTTAGAGCAATACATTTTAAATATTTAATTTTTAGATTTGATTATTAAAATACTTTTTCATTAAAATAGTTTTTTTTGTAATATTTGATCTTTAAAAATTAAATGATATGAATGCAAACATTTTTATAATTGATTATTGGTGTAACACCATAAAAATGCTTTCAAAAACTTGACTTTTTAGTATGTGTGAATAGTTAAAAAATACTATCAATTTATATTGACATATTTTTAGAAGTAAACTAAAATTTTGAAACAGGAGTTTCGTTCTAACTTTTTTAATTTTTTTGGTCTGTTATAGATCTACACACTAACAAAATAAAAAGTGTGAAAAGAAACTGAAAACTCACAGATCCTGTTAAAAAAATTAAAGTTGGTGTCATTCATATTCTTGGGGGTAATATTAGTATACCATACAGCGAGTATCATATATATATATATATATTTAACACAATTATAAAATTTTAAGATTTTTTTTTGCATATATGGGATATATCTCATTATCATATAGAATAATATAGTAATCATCCAAAAATATGTAACATAAGGTACTTTTATACATTTTATAGTTTGTGAGGGAGTAGAATGCATGACTAGGACTATGAATTTTCTCATAATTCTAAAATTTGCATTATCATTGATATTACTGTGATTCACATTCTATACTAACTTAATCTTAAGTTTTTTTTCAGGAATCCATGATTTCACTCATGATCATAAAATTGATGGAACTGCATCAGCTTGAATATTGGATAAAATATTTAGAGGAAATTTCTCAAATCAGAATCCAAGTAAATCTGTCGTTAATATAATTTTAAGTTTGTCTAGAATTTTTCACTTTCAATTTTCTGATTTTTCTCCATGGAGAAAATATAAAACTTTTGTGAGTTCATTAGAGTATCACATTAAAAAGTACCCGACTCGTATTTTAACTCTCCTCCAGGAGGATAGACAGGCTTTGGGTATGTCCAGGCCTCTTTTGTAACTGTTACTTTGATTTTGAATATGGTTCTAAATCATTCGGATAAAAAAAAAGAGTATCACATTAAAAAGTTTTAATTTTTTTTACTAATAAAAAAACCAAATGGATTTGGCTTATTTTATCTTGAAAAGTGGCATGATGATATTTGATTTTTATCTTTTTTTTTAACCTGCCAATAGCCAAGGAGGTGCTCAGTGTGCATACCCTATCATATCTCACTTGGTACATAATATGGTCCACTTTTATTAGCCACACCATTATAATTTAAATGCATTGATTACACTATTGAAAATTAGCCATGCCATCTTTATTATATTTTAATAATTAAAAACCCTAATTTTTTTTCCCTTATTCTCCCACAATCTCTTCCCCGTTTTCCTTTGTTGTCGTCAATCTCACTTTTTCGCCATCTTCCTTTGTCCAAGCTGCAAAAAAAAAATCTCAAGATTTGTTCCATATTGCATTTTTGTTTGGATTTGTTCCATATTGCATTTGGCGTAAACAAAAATCAAAATTTGTATAGTAAATAAAATTTCATATTAATTAATAATATTATCATTGATAATTTTTTTTAATGAATAGTTCGTGAAAATCCAAAAAATCCACCATGGTAGAGAATTCCAAGGGAAGTCTTTCAACTCCTTCAAATCTCAGGAGTCTTTCTAACTCTTTTATGAAGTTAAGCCCAAGGGTTGGTTGGATTTATTTTTAGTGTACAATGATGATGAACATGGTTCTCCAACATATTTGAAGTTAAGAAATCGGATGAAGGAGAGGCCAACGAGTGAACCTAATATGGAGAAATTGTCATGAGGTTTAATCAAGGTTTTGAAAACCGGACCGGGCATTGAACCGACGAAGAGAATGTTTAAGGAAACCGGGGTTCGATCGTTTTGCTAAAATAAGATAAATTTTATACAAATTAGAGCTTGAATAATTTTATTTTTATAGATTAACTTATTATATATTAAAATTTTAAACTATATATGTTTTTTATGCTAAAAAAATCCAAACTAAAATAATTTTTTAAATATAATAAACTTTATAGAAAACAAACATTAATTTCTAATAGCCTCGTTGGTTGGAGGTTATAATTATGAGGGGGAGGTCTAAGTTTCAATTTTAATGTTCGACAAGTTTTTTTCTTTTTTTTAAATGAAACAGAACAACTTCTCTTAGGATCTAATGTTTCTATTCTAATTTTGAACTCCGGGGGATTTGAATTGCTTCAAATTAGCTACCTTTCAATTCAAAGAGAGTTAGATAATTTTTATTGCCTAGTTATTATATTTCTAATCTATGTAACAGACATAACATACACCGATTTGAATTACCTTAAGCGGATTATTATTCAATTTTGTTTTCTCAATTTGTAGGAAGACATTTAATAAATGCTACTTTTGCTTTCTTTTCTTTGCAAAATCTTTTTATTCATAAAATTTGGTCTTGAAACATTAAATATGGTTGCACCCTATTAGTAAACTAAGGTACAAAAAAAAATTTAAAGATTTAAATCTTGGAATTTGGCCTGTTTGCCTTGCCTTGGAGGTGAACAATTAACACGGACACATTTCACACATCCAAACCATAAAACCAAAACAAATTGTAGATTATGATCTTTATCCCTTCAAGGGGACGAGAGATTCAAATTTCCGTCAACAGCATCCAAACCATACATCCAAAACAAATTCTAGATTATGATCTTTATCCCTTCAACGGGACGCGAGATTCAAATTTCCGTCAACAATGATACACTCTATGGCTCCAGCACTAAATAGTCTCTTAAATTTACACAAATTAACTCCTATAAATACAACTTGTAACTTATCAATGCTGAAGTAGCATCATCAAACAACTTAATGTAAATTAAAATATATATATAAAAAAAAACTTAATGTAAATTTAAAGAATATAAATGAAACCCTTCTCATTTCAAATTAAATACGGGATGGACTTCTCATTCAATTGTTTAATCATCATTTTATCATTATGAAACTTAAGTACCATATTATATGTCACTAATTTCTTTTTTTACGTCAAGCTATTATACAGGATCATTGACCCTCTTTTTTTTTTCACAAAGTAGTTCCAGTCACTTTACATATTACAATTTTGAGCTTTTACAAGGTTCTTGCTACATAACATTTTTGGCCAAGATGAAAGAAGCATATATGTAATGAAAGATTTATTAGTACCTAAATATCATACCCTTTATCCACCTTACTCTACTTCGTAGACACTACAATATATGAATGCACAGGATTCTTTCGTTGCCTCATAGGAGGAGTGATCATGTGCAAGTATTTGCGTTAAAATCAATGGCCATGGTCAACTGACTCTTGAGCTTTTCGGGATGGGGATCCTGTTGTTTTCGTACATAATTGGTAACAAATTGTCTTACATTTTATAATGGTAATTGTGTTTGCATTGGTATGTTGTTGGTATTAATAAATTTTTTTTAAGCCTGTGATCAGTTAATCTTAAACATTAACCAAATAAAATTTATCTTAAACATATATAAGATTATTAAAATGAAAAGAAACATACTGACAAATAAACTCGGTCGTGGAAAGTGACTTCTCATTTTATATGAAATGACCTTCGAGTATGAAAGTTTAACCTCACAAATTTTGGTGCAAATGTTCAGAGACATTGCCACTTGAGAAGACTTGGACCTTTCTTGGTTGCTTGGACCCAGTGTGAAATAAGCTCCCACCAGCTGAGTAAACCTCCTGCCTCTTCACCATGGAAGCATGGATAAACATTATCCACAACATCAGTCGGTCATGAAATGAAGTGCACAGCGGTTTAAATGAGCATTTTGGAATTTCTCCTCTTGAGTCCCACTTTAAAAGAGTTGGCATGGTATATATCAGACCGCATATAAAGCATCTTCGCCACCTTTTATTAGTAAATAACAAAGCATATGCATGGCCCTCTTGCCAGTCTTGGGAATCAGGCTTGAATAGCAGGCGCTGAACGTGCACTTCAAGAATTTGACGCACATAGCTTCGATAAGTTTTATGTCTAAAATTAGGATACTCTAATTCTTTTTTGCAACCTGTGACTTGGTGGGAGAAAGAGACAAATATAGATCATTTAAGCTAAAATGATTGCAGAGAAAATAGTGATAATTATCAACCTGAATAGTAAGAGCCATTATCATAATAGGAATAAGATCATATAATATAATTACAGGGCAAATTGGTTTTAGTAAGCTGTCACCCATCATCGTGAGCAGAAAATGATATGTATGGCAAGATTTTTTTTGAGAAAGAAAAGAAAGATTCATGCAATTTGTGAAATAGAGTGATCATTTTGACATTTTGAACTCATCAAGAAGCAGATACTAATAAATTAAAATAAACGTAACCTTCTTAAGAAGAGCCAGCTGGCGGACCAACAAACAAGTGAAGCTCCAACCTCAGCATAAAGTGTCCAGCGGTATAATTTATAAGAATATTTTGTTCCTCCAACATAGCAAGTAAATCCAGTATCTTATGAAATCAATGTAATTTGGACTAATTGTCATACAAAACAACACGATGATCACTAAAAAATATGCTTCCAAACAGACTGATCCAAGCCAAAACTATGATCTAAAACTACAGTTTGCTTTGATATTCATAATTTGGGGGTTGATTCAATCTAAACTATTTACAAAACTCTCCCTTGCCTAATGGTAGTTGGGAAGAGAAACATAAATAATAAATTGCCTAATTCATACCAACACTTCAAAGCAAAAAAGAACTAAAAATAGATACTTGAAGAAGCATAACTTTTTTTGATCAGAAATTGAATAAACACATAAGATAATAATTTTATGGTTGCAAGAGCGAACTGCACTCGTACTCATAGTCATAGTTTTGGCTCCTATCGGTCAGTTTAGAAAAGTTTTGATGCCACATTTTTTTGAAAATTTTTGTGTTGCTTTGTACGATAATATGAATTATTTTGCTTTCATTCTAACGTTAAAAAAATACATATATTTATGATTTAGTTGCTATATTGGAAGAACTAAATAATCTTATATATCATAGAAAGATGGGAGGACTGGCCCCAATAATTCTTATTTTGTGTTGTTGGTGGTTTAATTTAGAAGTAACTCAGTTGTGGAAACATACTGTGTGCATGGCTCCGCCTGTTGGCATGACCTTCATGAAAGATTGGCCCTTAGGTTTTGGTGCAAGTAATCTGACACTGCCACTGACAAGGCGATGTCCATGTTTTGGCTGCTGAAATAATGTGGTACCTGACTCCTCTAACTCACGAAAGACGAGGGTTTTTTTGCCTTGATGGTTAGGGTTCTGTGTTGGCTCCTGCCTCTTGATCGACCCTGGAGGCAATTTATCTTGTTTTCAAATACGTGGATAAACAATGCAAAGCAGCTGTCGGTCATGGGGTGCAGTGCAAGTCGGTTTGGACATTTTCGGTGTCACCCGCTCAATCACCTCAGAGATTGCCAGGTATTTTAGACCACAGAGTCTCTTTGCCACCTATTAATATGAACAACACGTGACCTCTTGCCAGCCCCTTACAGTTCCAAGAATTTAAGCATGTATCTTCATGCAAGTTTATCTCCAGAAGTAAGACCTGGAACCTGGCAGAAGGGACAGACACTTACAATTTAAGCTAATGACATTAATGCCAAGAAACTTATATGATTAAACAATCTGCATTAGTACTAGCGATTCCAATTATGGAAGTGTGATAATCATGAGATAATTTGGCATTTTTCAAAAGCTGCAAGCCAGTGCCCCATTGCCAGCAGCACCCATGTTACAATCGGTGATGATCGGATTTGCATTCACCCCTCGACGTGAGCAGGGGGGAAAAGGATATGTATGGCGTTCAATCCTTAATTATGTTCTTGGAAAAGAATTATAATATTTCGAGTAAGAAAAAAACAACATTGAACAATTTATGCCATACATATGCTAAATGTGTAAAACAGTAGAGTTGTAATTCATGTGATATACTGAAATAGCTATCCTATATTTATTGACTATAAACATTGTACGTACCATCACTATTAGGTGGTGGCTATTTTGAACATCACTGCTCCAACTTTCATTCATTAAAGGTGGCTAATTTCCTTTCAGTGATGGTTAAAGAGTCGCTGGGAAATTCGTCCAAGTTTAAAAACTATGAGCAGAAACAAATATCTGGCTAGGCAATCAGCTGCACCATTAGTCAGTCATACACATGTTTTACTTGAATGTGAGGAGAAAAACACAAAAGACTACTCCTAATACTAATCCACTATTGCTTCAAAATCACAAACAAAAGAGGGCTCCTCGTGCCATTGATCTCTTTGACCACCGAAAGAGCCAAAAAAAAAGGATGTTTGACATCTGGAACCTCTAAAGAGACCCAGTTGGCGAACTTACTGATAAACAGGTTTCAAACTCCAGCATTAAAAAAAAAAAAAAAAAGAAGCAGTATTGTAATAAAGATAATTGAACAACCTAGATTGCTGAAAAGTAAAAACACCACGGGTGACCACTTTTAGTTTGGGGTTGGATAGAGCATGACTGTTCTTTGCAGTTCAAAATTCATATGATCTTCAACTTCTATATGTATATGTATATATATTGTCTTCTGCAAAAAGAAGAAGACAAAGTAGCTTACAGAGACATTCCACAAAACAGTTGCCAAACTTGAAAGCTGAGAGATTTGACATCACACTCTCAGGAACTACCATTAGCTATTCGCGCTATGTAATCTGATGCTACACTTATATTTCCCTGATTCTATTCACAACCATAGAAACTCCAACTAGTATACGAGAGTATCTAGTTCCTCTAGTACGAACAGTAGATCACAAACATATCATACAAAACAGCAAGATAATTTACCAGAATTTGTAATGCTAAGTGCATGAGGAAGTACATGTAAGACATATGAGGATTTATCTTTTACAACGAAATACAATGCAGCACATATCTATGATTACAATTGCTGTCGAAATTTAATTTCATTCCAAAGAACGGTATAATAGTTGTAAATTATATTATACATGACTGGGATCAAACAGCAGCTAATTCACTCCTTGCTGGGATCTCTGGCACAATTCTACAACCCTCCTTGTCCGATCGCAGGGTCTGGTTGGGTGACTCTGGGGGTTTATATTCTGTGAAAAACGGAAGGTCCTTTATCTACAATAAACTGGGGACCCAACTGCTACATGCCCCGCCCATATATGGTGCTGCCCGGCTACTCTTCATGAGGTATTAGTACAATGGACATCCTTATCTCCTTGTGCTAGTAGTAGGTCAGCGTGGGTGACAATTGGCTTGGCAATTCTGTGGGGAATTTGGGTTGAAAGAAACAAAAGGATATTTGAGAATAAGTGTGCTGATTGTGATAGATTGGTTGATAACTATACCATTATTCATGCTACCACTTGGATCATAGCTCTACAACCCAGTTTCCCTTTTAGTGGTTGTGATATCCAATGCTGGCGTTGAAGAACTGGAAAGGACTAAGCAGGAACTTAAAATACTGAAATTTTTTTACCGATTACTTGAGTGAAAGACAGCAGTGCTACAAATTAAGGCAAATTATAATCATCAAACTTCTTGATCGGAGAATAAATGCAACAATTTTAATCTAAAACATTGATTTTTCTAATACAACCACATCTGCACTTGGCATTTTGCTGGCCCGTTAATCAAATTTCCTACCATATCACCAGAACTAAAACTAACCATCACATCGCACGAGGCTCTCATATGACTGCTTCGTTTAGCGGTATCCATCAAAACCACCGCAGTTTTGATAGATATTCAGAAATGTCTTATAGTTTTGTTAACTTGTAAAAACACTGTTCGCACGTAATTCTATTTCTTCCAATATAGCAGTTTTTCTTGCGGTTCTAATTTCTCAAAACTGTACTGCAAGACAATTTCTTGTGCTTCAGTTTTTTTAACGGAAAGAATATTAATAGAGGAAGAAGAGATTTAAGTCAGGCTGTTATTCTTGAACCACTGATTTCATAAGACTCATCAGCGCGCTTATTATACCCAAATAAAAACAGAATTTTTTTTAAAAATTAGTGGCTTAATTCCTG
This sequence comes from Turnera subulata, assembly GCA_028386065.3. Taxonomy (NCBI): domain Eukaryota; kingdom Viridiplantae; phylum Streptophyta; class Magnoliopsida; order Malpighiales; family Passifloraceae; genus Turnera; species Turnera subulata. The sequence goes on along the minus strand of JAKUCV010002612.1, from coordinate 147,021 downwards.
GCGAAGCTAGCGGGCAAAGAGAGAGAAAAAAAACGTAGGGGCTTTTTTTTCCTGCTACTTTGGATTCAACTTGACAGACTGCAGGATCTCTTATGAAATGATGTTTTTTTTTTTTTTTGCCTTCATGCTAAAGATGTCGTTAGTACACATTAAGCCCAACTACTAGTTTCGACCAAAAAAAAATAGCCCAACTACTAGTTATTGCCGAAAAGAAAAGCCCAACTACTCTTTCAGTCACTTTAGTTACCAAAACAAATTCAAATTTAACAAAAATATTGTAAAAACAAAAAAAAAAATCAGGTCGTTTTGTTTTGTTTTTTGATGGGTCTAATTAATAGTGTTAGAAACAATTCCAATAATACGTTCAGCAGTATCCATTCTGATTCTGAATATATTAGTGTGGAGAATGGATTCTGGATCTATATTACTCTCGTAGTCTGGTTTGGTCGACTGTTCCGGGCTTGATACACAAAAGGAAGTCGTAAATAAATTAACAATAATGCTAAAGTTATTAAGAATTTTCTACTAAGAGAGTCTTGTGTCATTGTCTCGTTGGATAGTTTTGTTAACTATCCAAATCATCTTTTCTTTTGATTTATTGTTCCTAAAATTAGAGCTTTTACCATTAAAAATTCTTCTCCCATCCAGGTGTGAATACCCGATCCAAAATCACTTGGGCCTATTTACCTTTCCTTTACAACTTTTTCATAACCATCATCCAACATCTTTGGAGTCGCCACTCAAATTTTATTAAAGGACAAAAATTTGGGAAAAACCCTTCATGTGACTCCATTTAGGCAATTGGATAACGAATCAAAGATGCTGGACCCGAGGATTCGTCATGGATGGGAAGGTGTTAGGCACCCATCCATGTTGGGGTAAAACTTTGTGCAATTAGAGGATTTTGTATGCCTTGTGCAAGTGTGCAAGTGTGAGCACCAAAACACATAATAACTGAATATTAAAAAGAAAGGGGAGAAGAAGAAGATTGGGCTTGAGTTTCCACCACTAGAAACACCTATGTACCCCGGCGGGGGTTCAAAGTCCACGTAGTTCTTGACATTGCATCACAACAATCATATCATCATCAACATCAACTTCTCAACAATAATTGGTCAGACAAAAAGGGATTAGGATTACCTCTTGTAGCACTCCTCTAGCTCCTTGGTTTGGGTTGTGCCTCCCACACAATTTCCTCCCGCTCCTCAACTCAATCTTGGAGTTCTTCTTGATTTTCCCCTTTGCTGCCTTCAATGGATGATGCTACCCACGAAATTCTGCCAGAGTTTTGCCTATGGAACTACTTCTTAAGCTTGGAGAGAAAGAGTTTCTCCAAACTTCAAAGCTTTATAAAGAGTGTTTGTGTAATAGAATGTGTCTTCCACACAACTTCCTCCCACTCCTTAACTCAATCTTGGAGTTCTTCTTGATCTACCTCTTGCTGCCTTCAATGGTTGGTATTACCCACGAAATTCCACCAGAGTTTTGCCGATAGAACTATTTCTTAAGCTTGGAGAAGTAGAGTTTCTCCAAGCTCCAAAGCTTATGAAGAGTGTGTGTGTAATAGAATGTGTGTCCCTTGAAATGTGAGAGGAGGGTCCTATTTATAGTGTTCTGGGTAGCCTAGGGGCGTGGACCAGCTTAATGACAAAGGTAATGGCCAAAAATCTGGGCCAAAACCAAGAAGAATCAAATTAGGAGCGAAATCGGGGAAAAAAAAGCGTTCTGGGTGCATATGACCGCCATGGCCGGCGGTCATCCTTTGGATGACAGGGCGGTCTTCCTTCCATGACCGCCCGCGCCTGCGCGTTATACCCGTTCTTTCATTTTTTCGATCTCGATTCTCCCCTAATTTCTCCCTGATTGATCCTACTGCGTAATTAACCGTTAGACTGCCCAGAATCACTCAATTACTTGATTACTACTCCTCCCAATCATCCTATAACTGATTCATACACATTAACATCCCCATTTTATGCACAATCATACCAAAAACACAATTTTCAATTGAATGATGATTTAACTCTGATTTTCCACGAAAATCAGAGCTAAAATTATCCTGCAAGAAAATGTGTTAATGGGCTAAACAACTCTGGAGGAACTATATTTCATTAACTTGGGCCCCCTAAAATACATTTCTAACCCAAAAATAAATCATCTCAATATAATTGGGTCAAAGATAAATTAAAGAGCCCAAACAATGAAATAAAACATATTTAAGTATATTAGACCTTAGTATATTTTTATCCTAAGATTAAATCATCTTATTAATCCTAGAGTTCAAACACATAAAGGTTTAAATTACCAAAATATATTAATTCTACTAAAATAAATTTCAAATATGTCTTAATCTCAAGACTGAATCATCTCATCAATCTCCAAGTTCAAGCATGTTTAAATCTAATTTAACAGAATATCCATGGGTCAAATTTGAGTGTTCACAGATGTCCCTCGTTGATGAGTCCTTAGAGATTAAGGACGAAACAACGCAAGAAAGGAACAACCAAATTTGAATGGTTTGATGCAAGTTGTGTGTGTCATGAATTTTGAGCAGCTATGCTCTTGGTTTGAAAATATGGGGCAGCTATACTCCCAAATGTGTAATCATCTCAAAATTTGGACAACTATGTCCTCAGTTTGCAAGAAAACTGGGCAGCTATGCCCCTGGTGTAACTATTTTTGGAAACTCAGGCAGCTATGCCCTCGACGTAGTCAACTTAAAAAATGTGGGCAGTTATGTCCCTAACATAATTAGCTTCACAAATTCGGGTAGCTATGCCCTTGGTTTGAAATCTTCTTGAAGAAATGGGGCAGCTATGCCCTTGATGCAATTAGCAATCCAGGCAACTATGCCCTTAACATGAACAAATCAGGCAGTTATGCCCTCCATGCAATCAAATTCAAAAACACGGGCAGCTATGGCCTTCATGCAACCAAAATCAGGTCGTTTTGTTTTGTTTTTTGATGGGTCTAATTAATAGTGTTAGAAACAATTCCAATAATACGTTCAACAGTATCGATTCTGATTCTGAATATATTAGTGTGGAGAATGGAATCTGGATATATATTACTCTCGTAGTCTGGTTTGATCGACTGTTCCGGGCTTGATGCACAAAAGGAAGTCGTAAATAAATTAACAATAATGCTAGAGTTACTAAGAATTTTCTAGTAAGGGAGTCTTGTGTCATTGTCTCATTGGATAATTTTAATAACTATCCAAATCATCTTTTCTTTTGAATTATTGTTTCTAAAATTAGAGCTTTTACCATAAAAAATTCTTCTCCCATCCACGACCTCTCTAAATTAAATTATTGCCATAAGTATTTTTTTTATTTTCTAATTTCTTTTTTTTTTCCCATCATCCTGTTGATTTCACTCCCTCCTTATCCTTATCTTCTTCTCATTATCTTCTTCTTGTTGTTGTTATTAACCCTAGTTTTCTAAATTTTAATTTTCCAACCCCATCCATTGTTATTTTCTCTCATTTTTTTTCTTGTTTCGTCTTTCAAAAAAAACCTTAATTCCTCATTTTCACTTTTTGTTGGTTTCAAAAAAGATAAATTTGTGGGTGCTTTTTTCCTTGTCTTTTTCACTTTAGATTGATATTACGAGCAAATAACCTATGGATTTGGGATGGAGAGGGTGCGATTCAATTTTTTTTGGGTTTTCATTCTCCCTTTGCAAAGGTTGCTGATTGAACACATTCTTGAAAATTTAGCAACACTTGATTGAATGCTTGGGAGCCTCACAGAGAAAAGGAATATAGGGTTAAGGAATATTTTTTAGAGATGAAGGAATATAGGGTTAGGAATTGAATGAAAACACTAATACGGCAAAAACTTAATTTACAGAGATCCTGAAATCGTGAGGTGGGAAAATGGGAAAATAATTTTTTATGGTAAAAAATTTAATTTTAGAAATAACAAATAAAAAAAATGATGTGGAGTGTTAATAGAATTATCCAATGAGACAATGACACGTAAGTTTGTAAGACTCTCTTAATAAAAAACTCTTTAATAACTCTAGCATTATTGATAAATTAGTAGGACAGGTGGACGTTTTCATCTTTGTCTAAAGTTGAAATCATTTTTAAAGCAACGCCCTTCGCCCATCAGAAAGAGACTTCAAAGGTTGTTGTTGATAAATTAGTAGGACAGGTGGACGTTTTCATCTTTGTCTAAAGTTGAAATCATTTTTAGAGCAACGCCCTTTGCCCATCAAAAAGAGACTTCAAAGGTTGTTGTTAGATTTTGTTCTTGCTCGGCTACATCTTGGTTCAATTCAGTTCATCCTCACTCTTTTCCCTTTAGTTACTCTGCAGTTTTGGCATGTGCAGCTACATTAAAATCCTGGAGAGAGGAGCCAAAGTGAAATCGATGGTAGTATGGCCCTATAAATGTTTTCTTTTGACTGTTGCACTGTCATACTATTCATTAACAATATTCATTGCTTAGCATAAAAAAAAATAAAATTAGATCATCAAAAAGTACAGAAAACAAAAGAAATACCTCTTGAATTAAAGTGAATAGCAATCAAAATTAAAAGTATAAGAGACTGTGTTCTCCAATGATGCCAGAAATTATAAAAGCTACATTGTTTTTCACAACATATTTACTTGGCATTTTGTTGAACTGCCTGCCATATTTCCTAGATTGGCACCAGAAATAGCCCTAACCTTCACCTCCTCGCAAGAGACCGTCATTTGCGAGCTGGAGAAAACGTAATCCTTCAAAGCCGCCGCATCCAACCGGAAGGTAAAGTACACACCTCCTCGTTTCCACTCATCCGCAAGAGCCCTCGAAATCCATTCATCCACATGCACCGATGATGCCGAAACCCTTGCCCTTATCGGCCCAGAGATGAAGGGAGAGGTGACTGGCGACGAAGCAATCATTTTCTTCTGATAGAAAACGGAGACACGAGCATCTTTGTAGCGAAACTCATGGTTCCAGTTGGGGTTACCTACGGATAAGTTGATGTCCCAGTTGACTGTTAATTTCGAAGAATGGATATTGAAAGAGTCTACGGTGACTGAATCCACTTGGACCTTAGGGATATGCGACTTTGGAAATTTAAAGATTGGTCCATATAAGTAAAGTGGAAGCACGGTGTAAAAAGATAGCCCAAAAGCCATAATGTAGAGGAAACCGCATAGGATTCTATATTCGCAATTACCCATGGGGTGGTAGTAGTAGCAGTATATATTGTGGTCGCCACTTACTCTTCTGGCATTAGTAGTAGGCACCACAAGTTACACTGTCGCTCCTGCTCTATCAAGATTTTCCTTGATGTGTGAATGCTATTCTGCAAGTGCACAGAAAGTTGTAGCAATCAAGGTCGTCCTCTGGGACCAGGTTAAGTACCAACTGCTTAATAATTCGAGATCGTCTAAGCAAATAAAAGGGTGGATTTAAGTAGGAAATAAATAGCTGAAATAATAAAAGGTGGATTCTCAATATTCAAAAGATGTCTAGGACTTCGGGGGCTCACTTGCCTATTCTTGATGGTTCACTTTAAAACCATGCACAGAAAGATCATGCAACGCGTATGCATAAGCAGACTATACAACCATAAATTAATCTAATTCCTGAATTTCCTAAGTTCATTGAAAGATGAGTTGAATAATGCAAAATAAATAACCCACTCTCGTGGCGAGACTTAAACTCTACTTAGCTATCTCAACTTCGTGTTCACTAGCGAAGAAACAACTAAGGCATTAATGCACAGTCAACCTAAGCAAATATTCTTCACTAGAAGGTCATCCTTCCTCAAGGCAAATTTCTAGTGTTCAACCTATGCAATTTCAGTAGTCAATTGACGCTGTCACTTAACAATCTTCTACCTAGATTTTATACTATCTAATGGTCAGTTAAATAGCATAGTTAAGTGCCCTAGGATTGAATCAATAAACAATAGGCAATCAGGAATTAAATGCAATTTATTGAAACATATGCATCAAAGAATAGACAAGCTACCTCCCCTAATTCCTAGACTTAATAAAATTAGTTCAACATGGCAAGAGAGAAAAAAATACTCATGAATTTCATTGCAGGCATTCGAACAAGAAGTTACAAGAATAGAACTTGAAAACAAACTTGAACTAAGCTCCTAGCTAGAATTTTCGCCCTCTTCCTAGAAGAACAAATGAAGAGCTTCTCTTGAATTTGAGAGAGAATGAAAGAATGAGAGAGTGTGAGTGTGTGAGCGTGTCCTTCCCTCCTAGAATGCCCAAGTATTTATAGGCTCCAGGAAAGGGTGGTTAGGATTTCTCTCATTTGAATTCAAAATCTAAGATCTAATCTATTTAAATTCAAAAAAAAAATTTTGAATTTAATTACAAAGATAAATAGCAAATAAATCATTCTATTTTGAATTCAGACAATATCTTCAAATTATCCTGAAAGATAATCTTGGATAATGGGATTTTGAACTTCTGCACAGGCGAAAAAACTCCGCACAGGCAGGTCGCGCAAATCAGAGGATAAATCCTCTCATTATCTTCCAATCCATCCAAGATAATTGATCAGTTTTTCTCTATCTTCCAGAATCTATCCATATCCTTCAAATTCTTTCAAATTCAACCTGTAATCATCAAAATCTAAAGAAAGAGATTATTAAATAAAAAATAAATGAAAAAAATTAAATAAATAACAAACTAACAAATCAAAGCCCAAAACTATTAAATTAATGACCCAAAATATGTGTATAAATCATACACATCAACACCCCCAAACTTGAACTTTTGCTTGTCCTTAAGCAAAACCAGTGAGAATTAAGGACAAGGGTGGAAAACCACACTTCTTAAATCTGCTGAAATCGAAAATAGAAATGCACAGGATCGCCACATAAGTTATAAAAAGGGTGCCAACCCAACCTATTCCTCAAATCAAATACCAAAAGTATATTAGTCCCAAATAAAACAATGCATAACCAAATAGATCAAATTTTTCCTACTAACACCTAATACTTTTTTGGAATTTGACGCCTAAAAGAAAAATCAAATCTCATAAGCAGAATCACTTTTCCAGTCTCCACTAATAAATAAGACACTTTCAAATTGGATCAAAAGGGCTTATGCATGATTGTAATGGGGCTAAGTTAGGACTAAAAAGAAAAAGGGAATAACAGGATAAACAAAAGAATGTCACTTAAGAAAATTCATCTTGTCAGTCAAAAAGCAGATTTTCTTCCTTCCTGGATTGGCTCAAACTACATAAGGAGGTTGTGCTCTGATATTGGGGTTGGAGACATAGGGAGAGTGTGCTGAAGTGTTTGTATTATTTTGCTCTCTTTTTTTTTTTGTGATAACCCCTTTTAAGGGTGGTTGGCGGTTTTCTCTTTTTTGTGTTTTTTTTTCTCTCTTTTTTTTTAGAGAGCATTCCCACTGTCCCCATCTTTATATTCCATCCTAGAGCACAATTGACAGATAATCGTATAGGCGCATTATGCTAAGCATGATGTGAGCCAAACACTAGAATTCCTTCAAAACATGACTGAACAAGAAGGTGGATTTCCTTAAAGTGATGAAAAGGGTTAGCTTGAAAAGAAAAATAAACGATAGCCATGGGCTCAATGGGCGTAAAGTAGTTGTGTGGGGTATGAAAGAAATATTGGCTATCATGAAAAAGCCAAAAAGATGGTGACAATGGAAGAATAAAACAAAAGGTTAGGATGTGTGTATGGAAAAAGAATTAGGTGGAAGAATAAAATGCCTTTATCATGTCCGTTCATCAAGTGTCCCATGCCAAATTTCGCCTCGATAGGTCCAATGATTCTATTCTAAGATAAAGAAGTAGCGTCAAAGAGTTAGAAAAATATAGTTGTTGTTGGACATAATTAATCATATGGTTAGGCCTTATTAAATTTATTTCCAACATATTTAAGGCAAAGAATGAGTAACAAATTAAGTTGGTACAATTTTATTTCAAAAAAAAAAAATGGCACATCCTAGTGCATCAATATTCCAATTGTCAGTTAAATTTAAAAAGTGAAAAAGTAAAAACTAAAAAACTAAAGTTAGGGCCTGAATTATTTGCAATAAAAGAAAATAAAAATGAAAAAGTAAAACAAAAAATTAAAAATTAAAAATTAAACAAGAAATTAATCAAAAAGCAAGCAAAAAGGAAAAATAAAAGAGGATGAACATGCACCCCCAAACTTATTTTGGACAGTGTCCTCACTGACCAAGAACCTACGAAATGAAAGCATAAAAATAAGATACGAAGAACCTGTTTGTGCCTACACCGTCTGGATGTGTACTGCAAACTCCAACATGAATACTGCGGGTATTGCCTTCAATTTGCATGTAGAACATACAAACAGGAAATATGGGTTGCCTCCCACACAACGCTTCTTTAACGTCTTGTAGCTGGACTCCACACTCGCCATCCTAGTATAGATCGAGGAGAGGTTGCAGATTTTGCATAGATTTCGAAACTTCAAAATTCTTTCCTTTGCCTCTAGTGGTAGGGGATAAGACTTCCAATTGAGGGGCACAGGTAGCTTCTGCAGCATTTCGATCCTTTGCGGTTCTACTACTGGCTGTGCATGCCAAAATAGGATCCATAGGGTCTTTCTGCAAAGAAGATTGATTTCGTGCTTTGTCATTCACATCAAGACAATAGCACGAATAACCTGAAAAGTCATTTTTCTTTGCTTGTAAAACGTCAAAGCTGACTGTTTCAGATCTGATCTTAAAGGTTAACTTCCCATTTTGAACATCAATTATTGCTCCTGCAGTTGCCAAAAATGGACGTTCCAAAATAATCTGCGTTTTAGTATCCTCTTTCACATCGAGGACAACAAAGTTTCCGGAATGAAGAACTTTCCAACTGCACGGGGACATCTTCAAGGATACCAACAGGACGTTTGATTAAACGATCTGCCAGCTGCAGTGAGATCGGAGTTGACTTTATATCCCCCATATTCAGCTTCTTAACTATGGATAATGGAATGACACTAACACTTGCTCCCAAATCACATAACGCCCTTTTGATGCTAATCTTGCCAATGTTACACGGAATAGAGAAACTCCCAGGATCTTCTAACTTTGGAATGTGCTTATTTTGGATAATAGCACTACATTCCTCAGTTAATGCTATTGTTCCAATCTCTTCTAGATTTCTCTTCCTTGACAAGATCTCTTTCAAGAATTTGGCATAGGCTAGCATTTCAGAAAGAACTTTTGTGAATGGAATATTCACATATAACTTCTTAAGCACCTCTAGGAATTTGCCAAATTGTTGATCATGTTTAGCTCTCTTCAGTCTTCCAGTGAAGGGAATAGGGGGGAACATATGACTTCACCTCTTCTTCTTTCTTTGGTTGTGCTTCTTTAGAGTCCTTCTCTTGCTCAGCCTGGTCATGCTTCTCCCTTTTATCTTCTTGCACAGACTTCTTGTGCTTAGTCGGTGCAATCATCTCATACTGATTTCCACTCCATAAGGTTATTGCACAGCATTGTTCCTTTGGGTTTACTTCAGTATGCCCAGGCAGCCTGTTCTTACTTCCAACTAGTTGCGTCTTCAGTTGGCTATTCTCTAAGGTTAGATTAGCTATTAGCTCTGCCTATTTTTGCTGGATCTCCAATTGGTAACACGTAGCTTCCATCTGTTGGCGTTGATTTTCCATCTGTTGGCATTGATTTTCCATCTGTTGGCGTTGACTTTCCATAAATGAATGCATAAATATTTGAAAGTCATTCTTTGGTGGTTGTGGAGTTGATTGTTGAGATTGAGGATTATGACCTCTTGGAGGACACCCTGGAGGTCCTCTACTACTGCCTTGTTGACCACCCTTGGTACTTCCATTCTACGGTCCCTGGGTTGCCTTTCCTCCCAGGCTATGCAAAAGATAATTCACCTTTGAGTGCAACAAATTTACAGCCTCTAGCTCCAAAACTCCAGCAGTCTTCTTCACTGGCAGTATTTCAATTGGCCATTGGAAAGTGTTAGCCGACATCCGGTCTAAAAGTTGAAAAGCTTCTTCAATCGGTATTGTCATTAAAGCTCCCCCTACTGCAGCATCAATGGTTCCCCCTGATTGCCTCACTTATATTTGCATAGAATGTTTCCAGCACCATCCAGTCGGACAGACCATGATGTGGGCACCTTCAAAGAAGGTCCTTCTTGTATCGTTCCCATCCATCATACAGAGCTTTTCACCTTCCTTCTGAGCAAAGGTTAAAATCTCGTTTCTGAGTTTGATCTCCTTACTCGGTGGGAAGAATTTTGATAGAAAGGCTTGTGACAAGGCTTCCCACGTCTGAAAGGTTCCAGCTAGAAAAGAATTCAGCCATGCCTTTGCTTTGTCTCTGAGGGAGAATGGAAATAAGCAAAGGCGGATGGCATCAGTGGTCACTCCATTTATCTTCAAAGTATCACAGATTTCTAAAAAACTTTGAAGAAGTGTGTTGGGATCATCCAAGGCTGATCCGCTAAACTGCGATCCTTGCACCATACCGATCTGCAAAGGCTTGAGTTCAAAATTGTTCGCTTGAACAGCTGGCAAGCAATACTTGGTTGACAAACCTCAGGCCTTGGGATGATAAAGTCTCGCAGTTGCGGCCTTTGATTTGCTGCATTGATAGGAGGATCAACTTGCCCATCTATCCTTCCTTTAGGTGGAACTTCATCACCCCCAACACGAGGAGGTATATTATTGCCCCTCACAGTGTTGTCTCCCATATCTTTTTCTGATGAGTCTGTTTCTTCTTCTTCAGCTCTCTTCTCCAAGCATAGTTTTCAGAGAAGCTTGCACGTCTTCTCGATTTCAGGATCAAGTGGTAAAGGTGGTCCTTTACTTCTTGGCCTGATCATATACCTGCTACAGCCCTGTGGAAAAAGAAACATAAGGAAAACGTAAGTCGTAACAGGCCTAGATCGACCTAATTACTAAGACAATTAATATTAATGCTGGTCCCCGACAACGGTGCCAAAAACTTGAACGCTATTCTGCAAGTGCACAGATAGTTGTAGCAATCAAGGTCGTCCTCTGGGACCAGGTTAAGTACCAACTGCTTAATAATTCGAGATCGTCTAGGCAAATAAAAGGGTGGATTTAAGTAGGAAATAGATAGCTGAAATAATAAAAGGTGGATTCTCAATATTCAAAAGATGTCTAGGACTTCGGGGGCTCACTTGCCTATTCTTGATGATTCACTTTAAAACCATGCACAGAAAGATCATGCAACGCGTATGCATAAGCAGACTATGCAACCATAAATTGATCTAATTTCTGAATTTCCTAAGTTCATTAAAAGATGAGTTGAATAATGCAGAATAAATAACCCACTCTCGTGGCGAGACTTAAACTCTACTTAGCTATCTCAACTTCGTGTTCACTAGCGAAGAAACAACTAAAGCATTAATGCACAGTCAACCTAAGCAAATATTCTTCACTAGAATCTTCTACCTAGATTTTATACTATCTAATGGCCAATTAAATAGCATAGTTAAGTGCCCTAGGATCGAATCAATGAACAATAGGCAAATAGGAATTAAATGCAATTTATTAAAACATATGCATCAAAGAATAGACAAGCTACCTCCCCTAATTCCTAGACTTAATAAAATTAGTTCAACATGGCAAGAGAGAAGAAAATACTCATGAATTTCATTGCAGGAATTCGAACAAGAAGTTACAAGAATAGAACTTGAAAACAAACTTGAACTAAGCTCCTAGCTAGAATTTTCTTCCTCTTCCTAGAAGAAAAAATGAAGAGTTTCTCTTGAATTTGAGAGAGAATGAGAGAATGAGAGAGTGTGAGTGTGTCCTTTCCTCCTAGAATGCCCAAGTATTTATAGGCTCTAGGAAAGAGTGATTAAGATTTCTCTCATTTGAATTCAAAATCTAGGATTTAATCTATTTAAATTCAAAAACAACCTTTTGAATTTAATTACAAAGATAAATAGCAAATAAATCATCCTATTTTGAATTCAGATAATATCTTCAAATTATCCTGAAAGATAATCTTGGATAATGAGATTTTGAACTTCTGCACAGGCGAAAAAACTCCGCACAGGTCGCGCAAGTGAGAAGATAAATCCTCTCATTATCTTCCAATCCATCCAAGATAATTGATCAGCTTATCTCTATCTTCCAGAATCTATCCATATCCTTCAAATTCTTTCAAATTCAACGTGTAATCATCAAATCTAAAGGAAAAGATTATTAAATCGAAAATAAATGAAAAACTAATTAAATAAATAACAAACTAACAAATCAAAGCCCAAAACTATTAAATTAATGGTCCAAACATGTGTATAAATCATACACATCAATGTGTAGAGCAAAGAAGAAGATATCTGATCTTATATATATATATATATATATATATCTCAGAATGTTGATGAGTTGAGGTATTCCTTGTTTGTGTTTTGGTTGAAAGGTTGTTTAGTGTGTGGAGTAGGGTAGCTTATTGATGTGTCAGTTTTTTTTTTTTGTGAACAATATTTTGACGTTCTAAACAGAATCATTATCCTCTCCAAATTAGAACACAAAAGCTTTTCTGTTCTGAAAGAGTTTTGCTTTGATCAAAATTAATCACAGGCAGCACGTACAGCACGGAAATTCCTCAATTTTATTTGTAGAGAACAACTCCTTTTTAGCGCATATTTTGCGATTTACTTGAAATATAATTTCTGGTTCCCAAAGTCTCAGACTGAAACAAAAGAGAGTGAGTGAAACTTCATTGGAGAACAATTTCTTATACTGAAATCTTGTTGCAGACAAAGATTGTCTTAGTACGGAAATAGTGGGGGAAAAAAGAAGAAGAAGGGCTTATTGGTGAACCTAAAAAATTAATACATATGGTTAAGTCAGACGCTTAGAGAGATCATTCTCGTGGAGAGGACTAAACGTTTCAGGCAGAGTCGCATGTAGGTACATAGAATCCAATGCGTCTCCAGACTCATTTTTTTTTTTCTTTTTTTCTTTTTTTCTTTTTTGTTGATGGTAGCTATCTACTTTATTTATTTTTGAGTAAAATGATGAGAAATTTTATTAATGACCAGTAACCCTGAGTATAGAAACCTCAGAGACATCAAACTGTAACAGAGCCTCACATCCTGGCTATCTACTTTATTTATTGTTCCCCTGTTCCACGCTGACGAAGCTGTCTTTGACTCTTTTCTAATTCCCTTGGTTTTATTTACGAACATTATGGATTCTAACCCATTTATCTTTATTCTCATTTTCATTATCTATCAATCCATTTATCTTTATTGTGCCTGATTTTCAATGCAGTGGAATTAGAGAAGAAAAAGAAAAAGAAAACTTCGTATTACATAATTATTAGAGATTGCTGTTCACATTATCAATTATTTGATTGTCAAGGTGATAACAGGTTTGATATATAACAAAATTTAATTAGGCGGAGAATATATAATCATCAAAATGGTTTAATTAGAAAATAAACTATATATTAAACTATATATTCTGTCAAAAAAAAAAAATAAACTATATATTAATCTGAGGCATCGATTTTCCCCAGAATGAAATGCAGACAACACTGTCTCTGCTAATTGGAGACAAAACAGCACACACTTACAGACAGTTGCACTTGGCATTTTGCTGGGCCGTTGATCAAATTTCCTACCGTTTCGCTAGAATTAAACCTAACCTTCACATCACACGAGGCAGTGCACTCATCAGATTGCTGTTGTCAATGAAATCGATCAAAACCACCGCATCCAACTTCAAGGTAAAGGTCACAGCTCCATACGTTGCCCGTTCATCTTCCAAACCCTCCAAAACCCATTTACCTATCTGTTTATCTGTTGCTGCAACATGTGCTTTTATCCGTCCTGTCTGTAGGAGGCGGCGACTGAGGCAGAGGAAATGTATTCCTGCCCGTGAAGTTAATGTCCCACTTGGCTGTTATATTTGGAGTAGAGACAATGAAAGATTGGACCCGGACCGAATCAACTCGGATCTTGAAGTACCAGTTGATAGAAGATGGTTGGAAGAAAGGCCATTGATAAGATAAGAAGAACGAGCTTGTATATCCAGAAAAAAGAACGGCTCCTTCCTTAGGGATTAGTAGTAGACTGCATATTGCGATTGCTCGAACAAGTGGTTCCTTGGGATTAGTCGTAGACTGCATATTGCGATTACTTGTAGCAGTGGTTTGAAGGGTAATGGCAGACCCAGTATTCTGATTATTTGGTCTTCTGGGGTTAGTACTTAGTACCCACAGTGGTTTGTGCAGCAGCAGGAGCAGGTGGAGCAGAGGGAATACTTAGATTACCAGTTCTACCAGGGTTGCTAATAATGCTTGTGGTGGTGATGGCCGGTTGCACTTGATCAGCATAGTTAGCAGTTGTTCTTCCATCAAGGTTAAAGGAATAGGCTCCATTAATTAACCGGGTAACCTATTAATGCTGGTCTGTCTTGATTTTGCATAGGGACAGGAAACCGAGATGGGTTCGTTCTTCGTAGTCAGCAGCAAGCAAGAGAGCCACTTCGCACAAAAAGTGTAGGATGAAATTGACCTGGTTTTTGCGTAGGGTCTAAAGTAGGGATATATGGTCACCGTTGTATTCCTCCAGCCCTGTATTCCGTATGCTCTCCAAATTGAAATACCGAACGATTAGTTCGGATCAAATTACACTCCTTCAAAAGAAAGAATAAAAACACTGCCCGCACATAATTCTCATGAACATAATTAATTAGGACTCTATTTTTTTAAAATGCAATAATTAGGACTCTATTACGAGACAATTTCTTGTGTTTTGGCCTGTATGTACTTGAACGACATTCGTTCAAAACACAAACCGACACTCGGTTTTTCTTGGTCGAACTCTTCGACCTACTGCCATAAACATCTTGATTGATATCACATACCAATCAAGTGCTGATTGTCAAAACACTTTTGACAAATTAACCTCAACAACATATATATCACATATATATACACAAATGAATGCAATATGACATGATCATGCTCTATCACAAATAACACATCATGTATATTTGCAAAACCTATCAAACATATGCATATATTTGCATGACAAATCATATTTATACCAAATCAAATTAGCATATCATTTGATAATACACAAACACATCATGTTCAAAATCACTTAGCATAACACATACACAAGGTGATTCCTACACATGCTAAGATGATCAGATTATATATGCATCACCTATACGGTTTAGAGCTTCACAAGAAGGCTCCGCTACCACTGTAAGTTTCCTAAGCTATATGACATTCATATACTAAGCACAACAAGCAGCGAAAATACGGAAACTTAACCAAGAACCACATGTGAAGCAATATAAACCGTATAACAATCTTACATACCTGTAGCATTAAAATCTTTCACCCAACTTGTGTATGGAATCAGCAAGAGCTAGACAACGGCCTGGCTTCTCTACGGTATCCACACGAACCATGATCAGCTTGGAGTCGTCACACGAGTCAAGCCTCGAGCTCCCCGGACTGATGTGCTAGCAAGAGTGAACCGGGGCTATGTGTTTTTGGGTGTTTGGTTCTCTTCCTTCTTTCACAAAGAAGAAGAGAGGTTGAGAGAGTGATGGAGAGGTCTGAAACTGATGCAAAAACGTGAGAGAGGCAGGGGAGTGATCTGATCACTTAACTTTTCCCCACTCCCATCCATAATGCATAAAGAATTAGCCTAATGGCCAACAAGGTGGACCAATGGTGATGTCCATCATAACCATTGTCTCCCACTAAACACAATCAGACCACAATTCACCACAGCTCATGTCTGATCAATAATTCACTTAATTATTGATCCCAAAACCACCCTGGTTCAACCATGGTCCAGCCACGGTCCAACCACACCCGGTCCAACCATGGTCTAGCCACGGTTCAACCACCTGCTCGAATCAACGGTTCTATGTGTGTGACCCTGTAAGCACTTGTAACGTCCGACAATAATTGTAAAATCCCATTTTACAATTATAATCAAAGAGCGACGTCTAGCAACAAATCATTGCTACCCGAACGACAAGATCAGTACTGATTCTATATGCCTCGGAACATGTCATCGTCCTTTCGTCCCATCATCAAGATCAAACATGAGACATGGAATATGCCAATCTCGTATATGTTTAATTTATGTTTCTTGATCCCCGAGTTAACTGTATAAAACGGATACCCGTGATATCACCATATTACCTAATCCGAGCATGGCCATGCATTTAACAGTTCAACTCTATCAAGAAACCATATGATAATATACCCGTTATATGGGTCGAACGAGTCCCGTTTTGATCAATCAAAACCCACTACATACTCGTCATATACCCAATGATTACCCTTATGTCCACCCAGTAACGGGTGACTAGGAATAATATCGAAGCACATGATTCATATGTTGGATACCTTGACGATCTCAGGTCGAAGGACAATGCATCTATAAGAAACATTAATGACATACATATAACGTTCCATGTAGTGTTCTTATGTGGGTCGGTCCGGTCCACAAGTTCTCTAACTTGTACCCGTATGTTGAATTCATATCACATATAAATTCTCAACATACGCTAGTCTTAATTTATTATTACAACCCATCCGTAATAATAACCGACTAGGGACATTTAAGAATATATCAAATATGAACTAGGGTAATATGTGCAAGCAATTATCTCATAATCATATTTATTGGAATAACCTCAAAGTATATACATGACTACAATCATCCATAGATTGGCTTTTGGGCATATAACTAACAATCTCCCACTTGCACTAAAGCCAATCATACATGTATCTAATACCTATGGATGTGCAATGACCATCATGCTTCTGCTGCGTGAGTGGCTTCGTCAAGGGATCTGCTACATTGTTCTCGGAAGGAACTCTGCACAGCCTGACATCGCCTCTATCTATGATCTCTCGAATTAGATGATAGCGTCGGAGAATATGTTTGGATCTCTGTTGGTATCTAGGTTCTTGAGCTTGTACGATTGTTCCATTGTTGTCACAATAGAGCTCAATCGGACTCTCAATACTAGGTACCACGCCGAGTTCAGTTACGAACTTCTTAATCCAAACAGCCTCTTTCGCTGCATCTGAGGCTGCAATGTACTCAGCCTCGGTTGTAGAATCTGCAACTGTCTCTTGCCTAGAACTCTTCCAGCATACAGCACCACCTCCAAGACAAAACACATATCCTGATTGCGATTTGAAGTCATCCCTGTCGGTTTGGAAGCTAGCATCGGTGTAACCCTTTACAACGAGCTCATCTACGCTTCCGTAAACCAGGAATGCATCCTTAGTCCTTCTCAAGTACTTAAGGATGTTCTTAACCGCTATCCAGTGACTCTCACCGGGATCAGATTGGTACCTGCTCGTGACACTTAGAGCATAAGCGACATCCGGTCGAGTACATAACATAGCATAAGGGATCTGACTCATCCGCTCTCTCTCTTTAGATGTACTAGGACATTGACACTTTGAGAGAGAGATGCCATGTGACATAGGCAAAAATCCCTTCTTGGAATTCTCCATGCTAAACCTCTTTAGCACCTTGTCAATATACGTACTCTGACTTAGCCCGAGAAGCCTTTTGGATCTATCTATAGATCTTTATTCCTAACACATAGGCAGCTTCTCCTAAGTCCTTCATTGAGAAATTCTTTCCTAACCAAGCCTTTACAGACTGTAGTGTCGGAATGTCATTCCCAATGAGCAGAATGTCGTCAACATATAACAACAAGAAAACTACACTGCTCCCACTAACCTTCTTGTAAACACATGGTTCATCTTCATTTTTGATGAAACCAAACTCTTTGATTACATCATCAAAACGAAGATTCCAACTCCTTGAAGCTTGCTTAAGTCCATAAATGGACCTTTGCAATTTGCATACCATGTTGACATTCTTTGGATCGACAAAACCCTCAGGCTGTGTCATATGCACATCCTCTAAAAGATTTCCGTTAAGGAAAGCGGTTTTGACATCCATTTGCCATATCTCATAATCATGGTATGCGGCTATAGCCAAAAGAATCCGGATGGATTTAACCATAGGTTTCATCATAGTCTATACCATGAACTTGTTTGAAACCTTTTGCAACCAACCGCCCTTTATAGGTAATCACAATACCATCCATGTCGGTCTTTTTCTTAAAGACCCACTTGCACCCTATGGGTTTTACCCCTTTGGGTGGATCAACCAAGGTCCATACCTTGTTTTGATACATGGATTCCATTTCCGAATTCATGGCTTCTAGCCACTTCTGCGAGTCCGGACCCGTAACGGCCTGCTGATAGATAGTGGGCTCATCATCATCTATGAGCATCACTTCACCGGTATGAGTCACGAGAAATCCATATCTCTCGGGCTCATGCCGAATCCTATCTGACCTACGTGGTCCGTGTGTTACAGGAACAGGATTCTCGTCCACAACATCTTGTGGTTCCTGTTCTTGTTCCATCTCAGTCTCTAGGTCTCGAACTTCTTCGAGTTCTATTTTCCTCCCACTGATTCTTCTAGAAATAAACTGTCTTTCTAGAAAAATCGCAGTCCGAGCAACAAACACTTTGTGGTCGGTGGGATTATAGAAGTTATACCCTTTAGTTTCCTTAGGGTAACCTACAAATAGGCACTTCTCAGATTTTGGGCCAAGTTTATCCGAAGCTTCACGTCTTACGTAAGCCTCACAACCCCAAATCCTCATAAAAGACAAATTGGGACGCTTCCCAGTCCATATCTCATATGGCGTCTTTTCGACTGATTTAGACGGAACACGGTTAAGTGTAAAAGCAGCACTCAATAGTGCATGTCCCCAAAAGGAGGAAGGAAGGTCAGCTTGACTCATCATCGAACGAACCATGTCCAACAAGGTTCTGTTCCTCCTTTCGGATACACCATTCCATTGAGGCGTACCCGGTGGAGTGAGTTGTGATACTATACCACAATCCCTTAGATAGTCAAGAAAACCTCGGTCTAAGTATTCACCGCCTCGATCTGATCGAAGCATCTTAATACTTTTCCCGAGTTGATTCTGTACTTCATTCTTAAATTCTTTGAACTTTTCAAAGGATTCCGACTTGTGTCTCATTAGATACACATAGCCGTATCTACTGAAGTCATCAGTAAACGTAATGAAGTATTGAAAACCACCTCTAGCTTGTGTAGACATTGGTCCGCATATATCAGTATGTATGAGACCTAATAAGTCCGAGGCTCTTTCACCTTTACCTTTAAAGGGAGCCTTAGTCATTTTGCCTAACAAACATGACTCACATGTCTCATATGATTCAAAACCAAATGAGTCTAGCAATCCATCTCTATGGAGTTGCGCAATGCGAGTTTCGTTTATATGGCCTAAACGACAATGCCAAAGGTAGGTTTCATTAGAATTGTTTATTCTAACCTTCTTCGTACTAACGTTATAGATCGGCATCTCAAGGTTTAGAATATACAATCCATTGCTTAAATTCGCACCACCATAATATACATCATTGAAATAAATTGAACAACATTTGTTCTTTATTACAAATGAAAATCCTCTCTTGTCCAAACAAGATACAAAAATCAAATTTCTGCTTATGAAAGGTACAAAATAACAATCATCAAGTTCCAAAACCAAGCCACTAGGTAAAGATAGAAAATAAGTCCTTACGGCTAATGCAGTAACTCTTGCTCCATTCCCGACACGCAGGTCTATCTCACCCTTCGCCAACCTTCTACTCTTTCTTAGTTCCTGCATATTTACACAAATGTGAGAACCACATCCGATATCTAATACCCATGATGCAGAAGTAGAAATATTAGCTTCTATAACGAAAATACCTGAAGTGGAAGTCTCACTTTCCTTCTTGTTCCTCTTTACCTCTTCAAGGTAAACTGGACAGTTGCGCTTCCAATGGCCCGGTTTGTTGCAATGGAAACAATGTCCATCCTTTGCAACTCCACCCTTGGGTTTAAGCATATGATCACAAGGAGAAGCACAAGCGCCAAACCTTTTGGCACCCTTCTTCTTCTTGTTGAACTTTGCCTTACCCTTTCCTTTGCCTTTACCAATCATCAATATGTTGGATTTATTTGTCTTCATTTGTTGCTCAGCTGTTCCCAACATATTGAGCAACTCGGACAAGGACTTGTCAAGATGGTTCATATTGAAGTTCATGACAAATTGGTTGTAGCTGTCCGGCAACGATTGCAAGACAAGGTCTACAGCCAATTCCTTTTGCAAAGGAAACCCTAGACTCTCAAGGCTTTCAATGTATCCGATCATTTTCAGCGCATGAGGTCTAACGGGTGTTGATTCAGCCATTCTGCATTGGAATAATGCTTTAGAGGTCTCATACCTCTCATGCCTAGCCTGCTCCTCAAAGAGCATCTTAAGGTGTTCGATCATATCGAACGCCCCCATTAGCTCATGTTGCTTCTGAATTTCAGATTCCATGGCCATAAGCATGAAGCATGCAACATCCACTGCATCATCAAGATGCTTCTTGTAAGCATCTCTTTCTGCCCTTGGTGCATTAGGCGCCGGTTCATTCGGAACAGGCCCTTCGAGGACATACAGTTTCTTTTCTTGTCTGAGGATGATCCTCAGATTGCGATACCACTTTAGGAAATTGTTCTCATTAAGTTTCTCCTTCTCAAGGACTGATCGCAATGACAATGTACCTGTGTTTTGTGCCATGGTAATTCTACAACAAAGATCAACTCACACAAATAAGAATCATGCATACATAAATCATTTAACAAGGAATTTAATTAAATGATGCTCCTACTATGAATCAATAAAATGACAACAAGTAGGCCAAGATCCATATTTCACTACAACATAAGTCAGCTTTGGCTGATAAACTTACATCATAGCTATTTAGGTAGACAACTTTTGTCAATTACATCTCTATGTAACTCTTGGATAGTTGAGTGAACAACATCTTGTCCAAGTCTATCTTATAGACATAGCTCAACCCTTGCCTCTAGGTCCTTAATCCTATTAAGATAACCTAGTTAAGTCCAAACCCACAACAAGCAATCGAGATATTACAATTATCCACTCGCACCTTCTTAGGATAAACAATGGCACCTTGCTTTGGCAAAAACTACCAATTGTTGATCTTAAGCTTGATGAGTGCTTATCATGGAAGGCAACTAAGAACTTAATATTTCACCAATATATGTTCATACAACTCATGCATATATTCAACAAAGCATACATTGATGTTATGTAAATTTGGAAACCAAAATTACATGTGAAACATCGATGTTCATCTTGGAACATCGATGTTGTGGCATATAAACATCGATGTTTAATCATAATCATCGATGTTGTGAGAGTCACACTCTCCCACTGTATTGGCAGAATCTCAAAAACATCGATGTTTGCACTTCAACATCGATGTTTTGAGTACTTGAACTCCAAACCATTTGGCCGAGGCTCAAGAACATCGATGTTGGACTCTACAACATCGATGTTTGAGTAACTCAAAAATTCAAGATTTTGGCAGTAGCATAAAAACATCGATGTTTATACCCAACATCGATGTTTGAACTCCTGGAACTCAATAACATCGATGTTGTTTCATAAACATCGATGTTATTTGAATTCTGGAAATTCAATCAATTTGGCCGAGCTCAAATAACATCGATGTTTAACATTTAAACATCGATGTTGTTGAGTGGTTGCAAGAGAACATCGATGTTGGTCATACAACATCGATGTTTTGGAGGTTCGGCCGAGGCTCATTTCATCAGAACATCGATGTTTGTCACACAACATCGATGTTATGAAGATTCGGCCAAGCCTAAGCTCATGCCCACATCGATGTTGGTCACACCAACATCGATGTTTTGGCCTGTATGTACTTGAACGACATTCGTTCAAAACACAAACCGACACTCGGTTTTTCTTGGTCGAACTCTTTGACCTACTGCCATAAACATCTTGATTGATATCACATACCAATCAAGTGCTGATTGTCAAAACACTTTTGACAAATCAACCTCAACAACATATATATCACATATATATACACAAATGAATGCAATATGACATGATCATGCTCTATCACAAATAACACATCATGTATATTTGCAAAACCTATCAAACATATGCATATATTTGCATGGCAAATCATATTTATACCAAATCAAATTAGCATATCATTTGATAATACACAAACACATCATGTTCAAAATCACTTAGCATAACACATACACAAGGTGATTCCTACACATGCTAAGATGATCATATTATATATGCATCACCTATACGGTTTAGAGCTTCACAAGAAGGCTCCGCTACCACTGTAAGTTTCCTAAGCTATATGACATTCATATACTAAGCACAACAAGCAACGGAAATACGGAAACTTAACCAAGAACCACATGTGAAGCAATATAAACCGTATAACAATCTTACATGCCTGTAGCATTAAGATCTTTCACCCAATTTGTGTATGGAATCAGCAAGAGCTAGACAATGGCCTGGCTCCTCTACGGTATCCACACGAACCGTGATCAGCTTGGAGTCGTCACACTAGTCAAGCCTCGAGCTCCCCGGACTGATGTGCTAGCAAGAGTGAACCGGGGCTATGTGTTTTTGGGTGTTTGGTTCTCTTCCTTCTTTCACAAAGAAGAAGAGAGGTTGAGAGAGTGATGGAGAGGTCTGAAACTGATGCAAAAACGTGAGAGAGGAAGGGGAGTGATCTGATCACTTAACTTTTCCCCACTCCCATCCATAATGCATAAAGAATTAGCCTAATTGCCAACAAGGTGGACCAATGGTGATGTCCATCATAACCATTGTCTCCCACTAAACACAATCAGACCACAATTCACCACAGCTCATGTCTGATCAATAATTCACTTAATTATTGATCCCAAAACGACCCTGGTTCAACCATGGTCCAACCACGGTCCAACCACACCCGGTCCAACCACGGTCCAACCACCTACTCGAATCAACGGTTCTATGTGTGTGACCCTGTAGGCACTTGTAACGTCCGGCAATAATTGTAAAATCCCATTTTATATTTATAAACAAAGAGCGGCGTCTAGCAACACATCATTGCTACCCGAACGACAAGATCAGTACTGATTCTATATGCCTCGGAACATGTCATCGTCCTTTCGTCCCATCATCAAGATCAAACACGAGACATGGAATATGCCAATCTCGTATATGTTTAATCTATATTTCTTGATCCCCGAGTTAACTGTATAAAACGGATACCCGTGATATCACCATATCACCTAATCCGAGCATGGCCATGCATTTAACAGTTCAACTCTATCAAGAAACCATATGATAGTATACCCGTTATATGGGTCGAACGAATCCCGTTTTGATCAATCAAAACCCACTACATACTCGTCATATACCCAATGATTACCCTTATGTCCACCCAGTAACGGGTGACTAGGAATAATATCAAAGCACATGATTCATATGTTGGATACCTTGACGATCTCAGGTCGAAGGACAATGCATCTATAAGAAACACTAATGACATACATATAACGTTCCATGTAGTGTTCTTATGTGGGTCGGTCCGGTCCACAAGTTCTCTAACTTGTACCCGTATGTTGAATTCATATCACATATAAATTCTCAACATACGCTAGTCTTAATTTATTATTACAACCCATCCGTAATAATAACCGACTAAGGACATTTAAGAATATATCAAATATGAACTAGGGTTATAAATATGTGCAAGCAATTATCTCATAATCATATTTATTGGAATAACCTCAAAGTATATATATGACTACAATCATCCATAGATTGGCTTTTGGGCATATAACTAACAGGCTTAAACTGGGCGAGTGCGGTACGAGCCTCTTAGTTGCAAATAAGCCACTCACCTCTTAATTAGTTGCAAATAAGCAAGCGAGGTACACGAGGTATATGGGTGCCGGGGTCAAGTAAGGATTGCAAGTGACTGCTTAATTTGCTTAGAAAAGCAAGTAATTAATAAAAGAATATATCCACGAACCGGTATTGTGGTGCGCATGTATGAGATGTAGTATACCTTAACTTAAACTCGTCCATTGGATCTGGAGTTGGCATACTCTAAGAGGTAGGAGTTAAGGGGGGCTCAAACCTTTTGTGGTGCAAACATTCCAAAATCAATCAGAAAGTTATGATCTACTTTATTTGCAAGTCAAAAGAAATAAATAAATAAAGAAAACAAATATCATTATTGGCTAACAGATGCAGAGGGTAAATACTAATCATCTCAATCCCATCTACTACTAATCAGCTCAATCCCATCTGGGTGCCAAATTAAGCCTTAGATATGGGCTTGACATCTTATTGGGCCGTCCGTCAAAACTCCGGTTGTTGAGTTGGAAAGAAACCCAACCTTTACGTCCTTGCACAACACCTTCAGGAGTTGAAAACGGTCGCTATGATCACCGTATCTGGAAAAGGCAACCAACTTAAAGGTAAAGTTAATCGCACCTCCCTGTTTCCATTCAACCACCATATCCTCGAAAGCTCTCTCGTCTATATGCGCCGATGACGCCGCAACCCTTGCCTGTACCCGCCCCACCTCCGAGGAGCGGTATGGAACCGTGAAAGATGGAAGGAATGCAGCATTGATGTATTCCTCCTTGTAATAAACGACACATGACCTTGTTCGTATTCGTCTTTCATACTACTGTCTCCCCCTTGGGCTCTGATGGAGAAGCTAACCTGCCAGTTGGTTGATATGTCTGACGAGGAGGAAGAGAGATTCAAAGAATCGACGGTGACTGAATCAACATGGACCTTCGGGTCCCATTGAGATGTCAAAATCGCAATCGCGAGAAAGGAGACGACAAGGAGGAAAACCAAGGAGCCACACACCACCTCCTCCCGAGGGCTCATGGCGGCGGGGGGATCATCAGCCGCGATGGTGGTTTTGGGTGTGGTGGAAATATTTCTAAGGTTTCTGGTTGGTGGTTTACTACGACTACTCCTACTTGTTTCCTTCCCTTCAATATCTAAAGAAACGAATCCGCCAATCGGATAGCCGATTACTGGTGTGTCCTGCTTGTTTTCCAGGGTTGGAGGAACAGAAAACAGGGGGGGATTTTCCATGGTTGAAGAAACAGATATCTCAGGTTAACTATGGCTTCTTCTGATTGTCAGGGCTAGCTAAATCGACAAGAGTTATTTTTATATCTATACAGGGGATGATCATGAGATGGGGTAACTTTTGTGTTTCTGTGTGTACTACATTGTGATAATATATCGATATTTTATTTTGTTTCGTATGTATTCTATCCAAACACAAACGCAGAAAAGATCAGTTTGGATAGGAATCACACTCTTCCAACGGGAAATGCGCAACGATTCTATTTTCGAAGAAGAAAAAAATTATACCATTCTGACTTCGTGAAGTAATAGAATTTTGCTTTAATCCTCTCTTGTTTATGCATAATCTCCACATCTAATTAGAAGAAGAGTACTAGACTACAGAAAATAAGAAATAAAATATCAAAAGTTAATCTTTTTTAATTGGATTTCACCTAGCTATATGTTGCAGCTTAAGCTCATCAATTGAATTTAAACCATGTACAAATATGATTATGGTGGCCCATCAAGTTTAAAAGTAACGCATCACTTATGAGGAAAACAAAAATAAAAGAATTGGAGAACATTCACTCCCATACCTCAATCCATCAAAGTCTATTGCAAATGCCTTCTTACACTTGCTGATTTCTCAGCATTTTTTTTTTTCAAAAGACCCTTCGAATTATTGGTCAACCTGAAATCACCTTTTTGATCTAAAAATCCCTAAATTTTACCACCTCGAAATTTCATTCAAATACTTTCCAAAATAAATTAGAAATATAGATTGAAGGTTGGCACCATTGCCTCTTGT
The DNA here is from genome assembly GCA_028386065.3 of Turnera subulata. Taxonomy (NCBI): domain Eukaryota; kingdom Viridiplantae; phylum Streptophyta; class Magnoliopsida; order Malpighiales; family Passifloraceae; genus Turnera; species Turnera subulata. Next base: position 121,208 of record JAKUCV010002612.1, on the reverse strand, counting down.
AATGTTGTGTTTTCAAAATTGAAACGAATTAGCTTTTTTTTTTTACGTGGGAATTTAGGAAATTACCTTTAATTAATCCCCACCTACCCCCAATCATACCAATAGGATGGAACCAAAACCACCATAACCATTTGGAACCCAATCAAAAGGAGATACTAGGGGTGGGGGTGCTTGGTGGTGGGGAACTCGTAGGGAATCCTCAACTGAGGAACGGGGATGGGGGTAATTTTTCCCTCGCGGGGGCAGAGATGGGGACGTATTGGCCCTGTGAGGAATTTGGAAATGGGGCGGGCAGTGCTCCCCTCGACCCACGAGGACCCCGAAATAAGATATGTTTCTATTCATTTCTTCCATTTACATATTAAAATTAATATACATGTCTCTCTTTCTTTCTTTCATCTTGGTAAATTTAATAGAGCTTTCCATTAATAAGATTTTGGTTTTTGTGATTTCTTATTCATGCTAATTATACTTATATTATGCAGCACGTCCTTTCTATTTTTTTCCTAGTTGATAATTTTTTTTTATTTTCCGTGTCTGTCTCTATAGGAATCAACAAACCAATAAATTAGAATTGGAGAATATGCAAAATTTTTAGGATGCAATTATAAATATATTATGCCTTCTTTTTATCTATGAAACTGGGGAATGGGTCCCTGTGGGGATCCGATTCCCCGCGGAGAATGGGGATGGAGGCAATTTTTCTCCTGAACGGGGAATGAGGGTGGGGCGGGGGAACATTTCGAAACGGCGGTGGGGTGGGGAACCTTCCCCCACGGAGACCCTTTCCCTACAGGGACCCCGACCCATTGCCATCCCTAGCTAGGAGATACCAGTTGTGTTAGTTTAAAATGTATTAATTAAGTTAGAACAATTAAAATCTAACTGATATGTTTTCTTTATAAGTAATAATATTTTCTTTTGTGCTTAGCACCCTATATCCTATATCGAGTGGGATCCACTCTATGAGGAATAATATTATTTGTAATATAAAACTTTATCAAAAAAATTATATACAAACCTACCAAAAAAAAGTTATATGCAATCAAATATAGCAAATTCTAAGGGCTCGTTGTAATAAATAGTAATAAGATCCCCTTTATCAAAATACTCTTTAGTTATTTTCTCTTCTGTAAAATCCAATGACGACTAAATCTTCCTATTTCGGACCATTCATATTGGATCACATCATTGGTTGGATTGACTAGATATATATAACCAGCAGTGGTCATTATACCTTAACAGAGGTTTCAAATCCAATAGTCTTAAAAATCTAATAATTTTGACAAATAAATACTCGATCCCTACCTATAAACAATATGGGCATTTCGCTATATTTGGCAGTGAAAGGACTGGGACAGCTTTTGCAAACCCAAAGAGAGTTGTTGAACCACATGGCAGGGTGTAACAGCTTGATGGAGCTCTTAGTAATTTTCTAGTATAACTAGGTGGGGCGGCTTGATGAGTTCTAGTTTGTATTTTCAATTCCTACCCATTAATTCCAAAATCTAACATTACCCAACTTCCAGATGGTAAAAAAAAAAAAAAAAAAAAGACACCACCAACTTCCCATATGCGGGACCCCGAGTAACATGTATATAAGCAGAAGAGAATATTTGGAAAATTAAGGAGAAAGGATAGAAAACCAAACAGGATCAAAATGGAACGAAACCAGAGCAAAATTTGTGTAGATTCCATTTGGATACTCTCCTTGTTTGCAGCATTTCCCTTGTCCCAATCTTTCGACTACGGTGAAGCTCTCTCGAAGAGTCTCCTGTACTTTGAATCCCAACGTTCGGGCCACTTACCATACAACCAGAGAGTTACTTGGCGTGACCATTCTGGTCTCAACGATGGCCTCGAACAAGGGGTAAGTCACATTAATTCTACCTTCTCTTCAAGATTGATCATTCCAAAATGTGCACACATGTGTATATCTATATGCTTATACGTTTTGTGGTGTAGGTGGACTTGGTGGGAGGATACTATGATGCCGGTGACAATGTGAAATTTGGTCTGCCCATGGCGTTCACTATAACTATGCTCTCCTGGGGTGTTATAGAATACGGCCGACAAATTGCCGGTGCCGGAGAGTACGACCACGCGCTGGAGGCCATCAAGTGGGGTACGGATTATTTCATCAAGGCACATACTCACCCCAATGTCTTATGGTCCGAGGTAAATTCATAAGCAGTTGTTCATCTCGAAAAGCCGGAATCATCAGAAGCAATTTATTCCCGGGCAAAACAAATGCCATTTCATGTGTTAACAAGATCCCATATTGAGGGCAGCCAAAATGAGTCACCTTATTCCAATTCCAGCATCTATCAATCTGGCTCTCGCGTGTAAATGATGTTTTAATTTCATTGGTTTAATAATTAGTTTCCATGTATATAAGCTATACTATGTATCTAGTATAGTTTTTGGATGTTATTATTTTATGAATATTAGTCTTTCATAAAATAAATGGTGGTGGGTGTGCAAATTTTCAGGTGGGGGATGGTGACACCGACCACTACTGTTGGCAGCGGCCGGAAGACATGACAACGTCACGGCGAGCATACAAGGTCGACGAGAACAACCCCGGATCGGATGTTGCCGGAGAAACTGCAGCGGCAATGGCGGCGGCGTCGATTGTGTTTAGGGAAACAAACCCACATTACGCCCACCTACTATTGCACCATGCACAGCAAGTAAGTTGATCAACTGGAATTATATAATTGGTAGGTGCACTATTCACCAAAATCACAAAAGCGAAAGTACAAGTAATATATAGCTTGCGTGAAAAAATTTGGAGGATGTGCTTAACCATTTTTTTTTTCCATATACATTAATTAAATTGGTGATAACTAAAATAGTGGAATTGGGTCATGGTGGTGGCAGTTGTTTGATTTTGGTGACAAATACAGAGGGAAATACGACGAGAGTGTGAAGGTGGCGAAGGGGCACTACACGTCGGTGAGTGGGTACATGGATGAGTTGTTATGGGCAGCTTTGTGGCTGTACAAGGCCACCAAGGATGAGGTTTATTTGAAGTATGCGTTAGAGAATGCTCATGGCTTGGGTGGGATCACTTGGGCCATCACTGAGTTCAGCTGGGATGTCAAGTATGCTGGTCTTCAGGTCCTTGCTTCCATGGTATGCCATCTTCCTTCAATTCCTTCCTTCCTTTCTTTCCTCCTAATCATATTTATGTCGTTAATGATATGAAATTCATAAATCTTGGTCTCCAGCAACGTAATTGATGATGATTGTAATTTGTATTAGGATAATTGAACCCAGCAACGTAATTGATGATGATTGTAATTTGTATTAGGATAACTGAACCCAGTACCGTTCTGTTAAGTGCTTGCATATTGCGCGCCTACGACCTGTAGTTGCATTGGCACCTCCCACGGTTTGTGGGGTTAGAGGTCGTGGGTTCGATTACCGATAGCGTTGATTAGTTCAGCATTTAGATTGGGAATGCGTTGATTAGTTCAGCATTTAGATTAGGATTCCCAATGTAACAAAAAAAATGCTTGCATATTCTTACAAGCAAACTAGCTAGTTAGGGAGTTAACCTAAACAGTATTTCCGGAATTTAAAACCTTAAGACTGCTATTCACATGAAACGGAAACAAACATCTGTTAAAGGATTACGTGCACAAATTAACAATTCATATGCATAATCTCATTCGATTCACTAAGAATTGAATTTGTCATTAGATATAGCTTGAGCACATTCATCATCATCAAAACACAGAATGACCCAGGTTGCACAAATAATAATCTTATATGCATACACTTACTTTTGTACACGTTTTATCTGATTCTTAAAATAATTTTTCCAATGAGATAAACATATGACTGACGAGTAGAAAATGTTCCCAAAAAATGGCTCCAATCCAATCAAATAAAAAAATCAATAGTAAAGATTACACCTCACAAATCAACGAAAGAAAAAGGTAAGTAGACCAATTCATATTGAATATGTCACCATATGGATTCTCATATCTGATATAAGCATTCAGATCCAATGGTTTTGCTTTTATATGTTAATTACTGTTAATTTCCTGATGCCCGTTTTCAGTTGCTACTGGGAGGAAAGCACAAGAATCACAGCTCCATACTGGAACAATACCGTTCAAAAGCAGAGTATTACCTCTGTGCCTGCCTCAACAAAAACAATGAAACTAATGTGAAGCTTACCCCAGGGGGATTGCTCTTCATCCGCCAATGGAACAACATGCAATACGTATCAACGGCAGCGTTTCTCCTAACAATCTACTCCGACTATCTTCAAAACTCAAATCAACGGCTGAAATGCGATCTTGGCACATTGGACCCACAAGAACTCTTCAATTTTGCTAAATCGCAAGTTGATTATATACTTGGTAATAATCCAATGGCCATGAGCTACTTGGTTGGGTATGGGTCCAGGTACCCTCAAAGAGTCCACCACAGAGGATCATCAATTGAATCATACAAGAAGAACAAAGGCTTTATTGGGTGCACACAAGGATATGATATTTGGTACAATAACAAAGGCCCAAACCCGAATGTCGTTGTTGGAGCAATAGTTGGTGGGCCGGATAGCAACGACCAGTTTAAGGATGAGAGGGCAAATTTCATGCAAACTGAGGCCTGCACATATAATACTGCAACGCTTGTTGGGGTTTTTGCCAAATTGCACAGGTGGAAAGAGGATGACCTCTTCACTAATCAATCACTGATTTCTTCTAGCTAAAAGAGAATTTTAACAAGTCTTTCTACATTTAGAATATAATAATAAATATGGTTTTCAATGGAACAGAAGTTGTGGTATCAGGCTCAGACTCAATATTTTTTCCCCTCCAACAAATGGACATCCCATCACAATTGTTGCACAAGTCAAGTTTATGGCTCTTTAGATATGGGCTCTAGTCTCTCAGCCTAATATAAAAGGAATAGAATCTACAGTTGGGTACTTAATACTGACTAGTACAGTACTCGTGGGTTCCACGGGCTTGTTATTTCCCCTTCTACTTGTTCTATTTTTGTTGACCCAAAAAACTGAAGTTTATATTGATGCTTTACAGGTCAGTATTGATTGGTTGTTGTATAAAGATTTTTTTTATTACAATATGCATCATTGAACCCAGGAAATACAATACCATGAAAAGAAAAAAAAAAGAAAAAAATATAAATATTATAAAAAAATATAAATATAAATAAATTAGAAAAATTTTAAGAAACAATCACAATGCAAAAAAAAGGTAAATAATATATAATTCTAAAAAATTAAGAAAACTAACACAATTCCCTTAAAAAACATGAAAATAATAAATGAATTAGGAAAACTAAAAAAACACAAACAATGCCAAAAAATAAAAGCAGAAAAATAATTGAAAATAATTAATTTCAATTTTATTTAATTTCTCAAAATTTACTGAAGTGCCCCGACCCGTATTTACCATAACACAGTAAACACGTGCCGAAACTATTCTTATTGATAGGGAATACAGTACAACAATCCGTATGTACAACTAGAAAACAAATACAACAACCGTCACCCAACACGGGGACCATTATTCAGCAGCTCACAGCTCACAATGCATAACAGCAACATAGAAAAGAGCAAGCAACAGAGGCAGGGTGACAAACAGCCTCAAAGTCATATGAACAAGCAATCACAGCAGTGGAATTATAATACAGCATCATATGCAACAGAACAGCAGCGAAAGACTTTATGCACATGCAGCGGAGGTATGGATCCGGAGTCAGGTGGAGAAGAAAGCAGCAGCCACTGTAACAGCCCGGGTAAAATTTTGGATTTTTACCGGGGCTGTAAAAGTCTTTTTACCGTGATTTACTGTTGAATTAATCTTGGGTAATTAATTCAAGGTAAATCGGGAGTTGTTTTTTGAAACCGAGAGTTTTTCCGCGCTCGTGATTTTTCCGTGGATTTTTCGGACCTAAGTTGGTATTTATCGGGTCCCGGGATTTTCGGAAAAATCACACCGGAAAATAACTAAGGGGTATCAGTTATTTTATGGTCCGGACCAGACTCGCTTAATAATGCAGCCAAGCTGCATTATTAATGATTCACATGATGCACAGTAATCTTCCGTTTATAAAAGAAGAAGAAGAAGAAGAAACCAGGAGGGGAAGAAGAGAAGAGAAAAAAAAAGAGAGAAAAGGGGAGGAAAAAAAAGAGAGGAAAAGAGAAAAAAAGGAGAAAACAAATAGAAACAGAAAAAAATAAAAACAGTGAGAGGAGAAAAAAAAAGAAATGAAAATCGAAAAAAAAAGAAATTCGGAAAAAAAGAAAAGAAATGAGAGAAAAAGAAAGAAATCAGAAAATAGGAAAAAAATGGAAAAAAATACAGAAAACCCGGGAACAGTGTCGTCAACCAGAGCTCCTCCCGTTACTGTTCACCAAACGGAGCTCCGGGCCGCCTCTCGCCGCACCGCCGCCACCAGTATGCTCGCCGTGCCGTCGCAACCTCACCACCGTCGGCCCCGAGCTCTTCCGCCGCAGGACGTGCCGTCGACCCGCCAGCAGACCCGGAGGATCTGCTTCTTCCGCGTCGCCGCTCAGCCTCCTGCCGTCGCCGCGCCGAGGTTGCACCGCCTATGGAGTCGCCTTCATCCGCCGCACTCCCAGCTATGCTCGCCCTTCCTCCCGCGCTCGCCGTCGTCGTCGCGCTGCCACAACCCGTGAGGTGAGCCGCGTCCGACCCGTTTCGTCTGGTCGGGTCCTCTTCCTGGGTTGGACTTTGTTGCTGGGTTGGGCTGTGTAGTGTTGGGCCGGGCTGGGCGTGGGCCTGTGTTCGGGCCTGCTGCCTTGGTCTGGGTTGACACTACTCATGGCCCAGTCCGTTTTTTTTTAAAAAAACAACAATATATATATATATATATATATATTGGTAATTAATTTTGAGGAAAAAAAATATATTTATTTTGAGAAAATTATGATCAATTTAATTCTGGTATTTTGAGAAAAATATAAATATATATACATTGATAAATAATTAAGTTTTGTTTTGGAAAAACTATTATTATTTGGAAAAATATAAATATCATGAAAATAATTTCTGGAAATTTAATATATATATAGTTTTCCCTGGAAAATTATGGTTGAGGAATATATATATATATATATATATATATATATATATATGTACTTTGAAAATTAAAGGAGATTATATTTTATGTTGGAAAATATTATTATATATAGAAAAAGATAAATACTATATATATTTTCTGGAAATTATAAATAGGTTATTATTTTTCTGGGAAAAATTATGGAGATTATAATTTTGGAAAATTATAATTATTTTATGAAATATTTTGAAAAGAGTTTTAATTGAAGTATGGTACCGAAATTATATTCGGATATACGTACGGTATAATATTTTCGGTAAAAGAAGAAAATAATGGATATGAACCGGGATGGGTTATTTCGCAGTTTGGGCATCATAGCATACCGATTATGTGCATTTATGTGAGTGTATATTGTTTTGTGGTATAGGTTCGGATATCGGGCAGTTTCCCGAGGAGCCGGCATCGGACCGGTCATTGTCTCCGGAGTTGAGTAATCGGCCAAGGTGAGCATGGATTTCCTTCAATATGTGCCTGTATTACTCGGTTAATGTGTTCGATGATTATTGCTCTGTTGGTGTTGCATTTGTCTTGATTGTTGTCGGTTTGTTGTGGTTTGATTCGGGATGTTTATCCCTGTGTCTTGGTTGGTTTTGGGATGTTTATCCCCGTACGTTGGGTTCTAGATATTTATCTTGTGTCTTTTGGTACAACGAATAATGGAATAAATAATAATTGGTGACTAGGATGTCGATCCTTGATTTTGGATAGGGATGTCTATCCCGGTGTTTTGGTTAGGGATGTTGATCCCTGTGACTTGGTTTTGAATAATGATGATATAATTGTCGCGTGGTAAGTAGTGGTACGACTCGATGGTTTAAGACTGTTTCGTGGTGGCCTTGACCTGGGTTACTTGTGATAAGCATGTCTATGCTTGGGATGTCTATCCCGTGATTATATTTGGGATGTCTATCCCTGGGTTCGTATTTTTGGGATGTCGATCCCTGGGTTCTCTGGATTTGGTCTGGCACCCGGAATATGTTGAGAACCAGGTCTGACCCCTAGCTTATCCGTGACAGGGCCCGGAAAGATAAAATTGGAAAATGGATTTTTATTTGAGTCTTTTTTGGTCTTGGACCGGTTTTGGGTCGAGTCTTTTGGTTTGGCTGTTGAGCCTGTTTTATGGGTTATTTCGCAGTTTGGGCATCATAGCATACCGATTATGTGCATTTATGTGAGTGTATATTGTTTTGTGGTATAGGTTCGGATATCGGGCAGTTTCCCGAAGAGCCGGCGTCGGACCGGTCATTGTCTCCGGAGTTGAGTAATCGGCCAAGGTGAGGATGGATTTCCTTCAATATGTGCATGTATTGCTCGGTTATTGTGTTTGATGATTATTGCTCTGTTGGTGTTGCAATTGTCTTGATTGTTGTCGGTTTGCTGTGGTTTGATTCGAGATGTTTATCCCTGTGTCTTGGTTGGTTTTGGGATGTTTATCCCCGTACGTTGGGTTCTAGATATTTATCTTGTGTCTTTTGGTACAACGAATAATGGAATAAATAATAATTGGTGACTAGGATGTCGATCCTTGATTTTGGATAGGGATGTCTATCCCGGTGTTTTGGTTAGGGATGTTGATCCCTGTGACTTGGTTTTGAATAATGATGATATAATTGTCGCGTGGTAAGTAGTGGTACGACTCGATGGTTTAAGACTGTTTCGTGGTGGCCTTGACCTGGGTTACTTGTGATAAGCATGTCTATGCTTGGGATGTCTATCCCGTGATTATGTTTGGGATGTCTATCCCTGGGTTCGTATTTTTGGGATGTCGATCCCTGGGTTCTCTGGATTTGGTCTGGCACCCGGAATATGTTGAGAACCAGGTCTGACCCCTAGCTTATCCGTGACAGGGCCTGGAAAGATAAAATTGGAAAATGGATTTTTATTTGAGTCTTTTTGGTCTTGGTTCGGTTTTGGGTCGAGTCTTTTGGTTTGGCTGTTGAGCCTGTTTTATTTGACTTGAGTAATTATAGTGTGCTTATTGTTCGTCTATCCATGGTTGTGAGCACTTCGGACTCACCCCTCACCTGCGGGCTTTCATCCCGTAGGATGAGTTATTTGTGGTACAGGTTTGGTGCATTCCAGACAGGCTGCGATGTTATCCCTTGGTCAGGGCTCGGATCCATAGTTTGCATCAGTGTCGCATACAGTGTTTTGTGAGTTATTAAGTCTTCCGCTGTGCATTTTATTGATATTGTTGGGCCATTGGGCCGGTTTTGTTATTTATGATGTTTCCTATTTTGGGTTGTTGAGCCCGTGTTTCTGTTGTTTACACTGTATGCTGGGCTTGGTCTGGTTGGGTTGTCACAGTTCCGGCACGTGTTTACTGTGTACGGTAAATACGGGTCGGGGCGTTTCATTTTGGTAGCGGAGCGGGCGTTAGGTCTTGTTGGGAAGTCTTTGTCTGTTTGTTGTCTTGTTTACATAGTTCGCTCCTTTTGTTTATTATTTTATATCATTTAGTTAGTGCATTATGGATCCAGTCAAGGGACGCCAGCTGTCGCAGAACATTCACATAAGAGGTAATGATGCCATAAATAAGCGGAAATAGAAATATTATTAATATTGATAATATTGATATTACAAAGAGAAATATTACATTGATATTTTATGAAAATAAAAATACATTTATCGCCTTGGAACGACGTTGACCCGGAAGCTGTTGGGGTCATTGTTGATGTTGACCGTGATCCTGTCGCTCCATGATAACCACATGCCGCCTGCGTTGTTCAGGCCAGGAAGCTCGAACCGGTTTGCTGCAGGGAACCGGAGTGGGATGAGACCGTGATCGTCTTCAGGTTGCCACTGGGTCTCCGTGAGAAGAACCATGTTGGGTTTGTACTGGTTCTTCAGGTCCCTCAGGGTACGCGAGAACTCCTGGGAACGCCTAGCGACTCCTCTACAGTTCCACACCAGTAGTCGGGCCTTTGGCCAAGTTGGAGGTAATCGAGTCATTCTGGGCATGCTTTGGGCCGTCATCGAGAGTTGGTAGTAGGAACCTTGCTCCGGGAATTGGCAAGTGGACTCTAGGTTGAACTCCTGAAGTCTTTCAGAGATGAAGAACACGACGGAGTTTGCCGAACGGTAGAAGGAGGTCCTCAAGGTTCCATGGTCCTCTAGGAAGAACGTCTCTTCCATGGGAGTGACGAAGAATCTGGATGAGTAGAGTTCATCGACGAAGACCAGACGCGGCATTCTGCCGAGCTCGTTCGGTAGCTCTTCTGGACGCTCGTTGACCATGCTGTAGGCCAGTCGGTTTCTTCTGCCTAGGTTGGCACCTTCGACGAAGAAAACGGATGATGGAGCAGGCATCGTGTTTTGGAAGCGTGGGTATTTTGTTATTCCGAGAGTGGTGGTTTTGTTTTTCTCAGCGTTGTGTTTTGTTTTTCTCAGCGTTTGTTTGCTTTAAAATGCTTTTGATGATTTACACCTCACCGGTCCGTTTCTTTTATACTCTTATGGGGAGCGTGTTTACTGTTTTCGATTTTCAAGATTTGCTTTAGAAAATTTGCCGTTGCTTTCATTTATTGCTTTGTTACTTTATACGTTTCTTGGGCTACCAATGCCAGAGTTTTTCAGCCTTTTTCCATCTCTTGATTTTCTTTCGCTCTGGCTACCTTGTCCTTTCTTTTTATGGTTTTTCTATATTTTCCTGCATCTTTTATCACATGCATCCGTGACCGTTAAGGCTAGACTGGTGGGACCACACCTCGAGTAGAGCGCATGTGCGACAAGCTTACAGCTGTTCGGACATCGTGGAGAGATACGAGGCTTGACAGACGTTTTTGGCTCATGCGGAATTTGTGGACAAGTGGATATTGTTTCTTTCGAGGGAGACAGGACGTTCCCGTGATCATCGCCTTGCGAGATAACGAACGTCTTTTTCGCAAGGGAAACCGACCTCACCGATAGCTGTACGTGTCATGTTTCTCGGGATCGAGGGTGTCTACGATCGATCTAGAGCGCCGATCATGAAAATATGTTTTTGTTTTAATTTCTTTATGTTTTCATTTTGTTAAACGAGTTTTGTTTTGTTTTTAATTTCTTATGTTGGTTTTGCTTTCTTTTGTTGGTCCTGTTTTTAACATCTTTATGTTTGATTTTATTTTCCTTTTTGATGGATTTGTTTTGCTTTAAATATTTTGCTTTTCTGTTAAACATGATTTTTCATATCTCAACATAAGATTTCGTAACATAAGAATTTTGATTTAAAGAGAAAACTTATTTTATTTATTCATAACGGTTTTACAACGGAGAAGAAGTACTCTATTGAGTTACATGCTTCTCTAAGTCTTTTACAAGTTTTTGCACGGTTTTTATGTGAGGGAAGAGTTCCGCGCACGCCAGTTCGATTTGCAACACCGTCGAGCTGATCTTCTTCAGTGAGACGTTCAACTGCATCAGCGTCTGCTGCGGAGTGCTGCTTTCAGCCGTCGCCTTGCCCTTTCGATCTTCAGTTTTCTTGCCGGCACGCTTCTTTCGCCGTCTGCTGGAGACGACCATGTGTTCCTTCAGGCCGATGATGTTCGTCTTGAACCGCTTCTTGGGAGGTTCTTCATCAGAGCTTGTCGGGAAGGCAGTGCCACCGATGTAGCTGTTGTTCTCGGAGTCTGAGGTAGTCCTTGATCTCAGTGGAGAGTCCATGACTGTGTGTGAGTATGCCAGTCATGAGGTTTAGTTCTTATAGAGGACGAGATGTCGCTTAAGGGTATAAGCGGTATCTCGGGTTGAGGTTGGACACCTGGTGGAGTATACCAGATATCATGGTAGGACCCACGGATAAGACGGAATTTCGGGGACGAAATTCTTTTTAAGGTGGGTAGACTGTAACAGCCCGGGTAAAATTTTGGATTTTTACTGGGACTGTAAAAGTCTTTTTACCGTGATTTACTGTTGAATTAATCTTGGGTAATTAATTCAAGGTAAATCGGTAGTCGTTTTTCGAAACTGAGAGTTTTCCCGCGCTTGTGATTTTCCTGTGGATTTTTCGGACCTAAGTTGGTATTTTTTGGGTCCCGGGATTTTCGGAAAAATCACACCGGAAAATAACTAAGGGGGTATCAGTTATTTTCTGGTCCGGACCGGACTCGCTTAATAATGCAGACAAGCTGCATTATTAATGATTCACTTGATGCACAGTAATTTTCCGTTTATAAAAGAAGAAGAAGAAGAAACCAGGAGGGGAAGAAGAGAGAAAAAAGAGAGAAAAAGGGAGGGAAAAAAAAGAGAGGAAAAGAGAAAAAAAAAAAGAAACAGAAAAAAATAAAAATAGTGAGAGGAGAAAAAAAAAGAAATTCGGAAAAAAAGAAAAGAAATGAGAAAAAAAAAAAGAAATCAGAAAATAGGAAAAAAAATGGAAAAAAATACAGAAAACCCAGGAACAGTGTCGTCAACCAGAGCTCCTCCCGTTACTGTTCACCAAACGGAGCTCCGGGCCGCCTCTCGCCGCACCGCCGCCACCAGTATGCTCGCCGTGCCGTCGCGACCTCACCCCCGTCGGCCCCGAGCTCTTCCGCCGCAGGACGTGCCGTGACGCGTCGTCGACCCGCCAGCAGACCCGGCGGATCTGCTTCTTCCGCGTCGCCGCTCAGCCTCCTGCCGTCGCCGCGCCGAGGTTGCGCCGCCCATGGAGTCGCCTTCATCCGTCGCACTCCCAGCTGTGCTCGCCCTTCCTCCCGCGCTCGCCGTCGTCGTCGCGCTGCCACAACCTATGAGGTGAGCTGCGTCCGACCCGTTTCGTCTGGTCGGGTCCTCTTCCTGGGTTGGACTTTGTTGCTGGGTTGGGCTGTGTAGTGTTGGGCCGGGCTGGGCGTGGGCCTGTGTTCGGGCCTGCTGCCTTGGTCTGGGCCGACACTATTCATGGCCCAGTCCGTTTTTTTAAAAAACAACAATATATATATTTATTTATATATTTTGGTAATTAATTTTGAGGAAAAAAATATATATTTATTTTGAGAAAATTATGATCAATTTAATTCTGGTATTTTGAGGAAAATATAAATATATATACATTGATAAATAATTAAGTTTTGTTTTGGAAAAACTATTATTACTTGGAAAAATATAAATATCATGAGAATAATTTCTGGAAATTTAATATATATATTGTTTTCCCTGGAAAATTATGGTTGAGGAATATATATATATATGTACTTTGAAAATTAAAGGAGATTATATTTTATGTTGGAAAATATTATTATATATAGAAAAAAATAAATACCATATATATTTTCTGGAAATTATAAATAGGTTATTATTTTTCTGGGAAAAATTATGGAGATTATAATTTTGGAAAATTATAATTATTTTATGAAATATTTTGAAAAGAGTTTTAATTGAAGTATGGTACCGAAATTATATTCGGATATACGTACGGTATAATATTTTCGGTAAAAGAAGAAAATAACGGATATGAATCGGGATGGGATATTTCGCAGTTTGGGCATCATAGCATACCGATTATGTACATTTATGTGAGTGTATATTGTTTTGTGGTATAGGTTTGGATATCGGGCAGTTTCCCGAGGAGCCGGCGTCGGACCGGTCATTTTCTCCGGAGTTGAGTAATCGGCCAAGGTGAGGATGGATTTCCTTCAATATGTGCCTGTATTACTCGGTTATTGTGTTTGATGATTATTGCGCTGTTGGTGTTGCATTTGTCTTGATTTTGTGGGTTTGTTGTGGTTTGATTCGGGATGTTTATCCCTGTGTCTTGGTTGGTTTTGGGATGTTTATCCCCGTACGTTGGGTTCTAGATATTTATCTTGTGTCTTTTGGTACAACGAATAATGGAATAAATAATAATTGGTGACTAGGATGTCGATCCTTGATTTTGGATAGGGATGTCTATCCCGGTATTTTGGTTAGGGATGTTGATCCCTGTGACTTGGTTTTGAATAATGATGATATAATTGTCGCGTGGTAAGTAGTGGTACGACTCGATGGTTTAAGACTGTTTCGTGGTGGCCTTGACCTGGGTTACTTGTGATAAGCATGTCTATGCTTGGGATGTCTATCCCGTGATTATATTTGGGATGTCTATCCCTGGGTTCGTATTTTTGGGATGTCGATCCCTGGGTTCTCTGGATTTGGTCTGGCACCCGGAATATGTTGAGAACCAGGTCTGACCCTAGCTTATCCGTGACAGGGCCCGGAAAGATAAAATTGGAAAATGGATTTTTATTTGAGTCTTTTTGGTCTTGGACCGGTTTTGGGTCGAGTCTTTTGGTTTGGCTGTTGAGCCTGTTTTGTTTGACTTGAGTAATTATAGTGTGCTTATTGTTCGTCTATCCATGGTTGTGAGCACTTCGGACTCACCCCTCACCTGCGGGCTTTCATCCCGTAGGATGAGTTATTTGTGGTACAGGTTTGGTGCATTCCAGACAGGCTGCGACGTTATCCCTTGGTCAGGGCTCGGATCCATAGTTTGCATCAGTGTCGCATACAGTGTTTTGTGAGTTATTAAGTCTTCCGCTGTGCATTTTATTGATATTGTTGGGCCATTGGGCCGGGTTTGTTATTTATGATGTTTCCTATTTTGGGTTGTTGAGCCCGTGTTTCTGTTGTTTACACTGTATGCTGGGCTTGGTCTGGTTGGGTCGTCACAGTTTCGGCACGTGTTTACTGTGTACGGTAAATACGGGTCGGGGCGTTTCAGCCATCGAACGTCGTACCTGAACTATGAAACAACTTAACCTACGGGATGAAACCCCGCAGGCGAGGGGTGAGTCCGAAGTGCTCACCGACAAAGGATAAACAGTGATATGCAGGCAACCGTAATACAGTAAAGAAATCACAGGCAAACAATAATACAAATTAAACAAGACTGAGCCAAGACCAAAAAAATATCTTATTATTATTCCCAATTTTATCTTCCAGGCCCCGTCACTGGACAAGCTAGGGTCGTACCAGGTTATCAATTAATTCCGGATGCCGGGTCAAAGAACCATACCAAATCTTACCATACCGGGACCACGTCCCATAATAACCATACCATACCGGGTTCAACAACCGAAAGTTACCATACCGGGATCGACATCCCAAAATTACCATACCGAGTTCAACAACCCAAAATTACCATACCGGGATCAACATCCCAAAATAACCATACCGGGATCAACATCCCAAAAATATCATACCGGGATCAACATCCCAAAAATATCATACCGGGCATGACAGCCCCACCAAACCAAGTATCCAAACCAAGTAACCGACCATAGCATCCCAAAATTAACTTTCAAACCATCGGGTCGTACCACTACTTTCCACGTGACAATTATATCATCATCTCAATTCAATTTCCGATTTCCAATTCCAATTTCCATTATCCTTTTCTCAATTATCCACAGTTAATAGTTCAACATCAATCTCAACACAACATCCAAGAATCAATATCACAGTCCAATAGCAACAATGATAACCATAGTAGTCAAGCAGCCAACAATCAACATCTCAACAGTTCAATCAAACAACAAGGCACACAAGTATTACAGGCAACATAACAAGGGTTATCCATCCACACCTTAGCCGATTATTCAATTATGGAAATGTCCCACAGATTCCAAGTCCGGTTCCTCAGCAAACTGCTCGTTAACAGCTCCTAGGTCAATCAAATAATATGCACACATAAGGTGATATGCAAATGCCAAGCTAATACTGTGTACCGAAAAATCAATACTGACTCGTCTCGGTTACTCCCCGGGTTAATTCTATTATCATCATCATTCACCATTTATTTCAAGTGTCAAAATACCATACTATACTTATACCCGGTTATTATTCCGGTATAGTACTTGATAATACTCTTTCCAAATATTTTTCCTCAAAATAATTATTATTTTTTTCCAAAAATTATTCCCATAGTATACGTATATATATTTTGAAAATATAATTCTAGGATTACACATATATATATATTTTTAATGGACTAGGCCAGGCCTTGAATAGTAGCCCAGTAACAACCCATGCCCAAGCCTTCAGAGGAAGCCCAGCCCACGGTCATGTCCTAGCCCACTACTCAAATGAACCCAAGCTATATTAAAAAGAACCCAACCCAAAAGCTAGCCCAGAAGGATTGTTGGTCCAAAATATATGGTCAGCCCACAACATTAATACCAGCCCACTTACCTTGTCTTTGTCTTCTTCGACGTGAAAGAAAAAGAAAGGAAAAGTGGTGCAGGTGCAGGTGCAGGTGGTAGTTCACGCAAGGAGGGAAGGAAGAAGATGGTGAAACGGCGACGTGTGGGTTGTGTTATTATTTTTTTATATTATTTTTCTGGTTTCGTTAGTATGTATAAGTTGCAGGTACTGGAAAAAAATAAGGTTGCAGGTGAAGTGAAGAAGATGAAAAGATGATGGTGGTGTGCATGGAAGCAGAAGAAATGAAGTTTAGATAGGCGTGCATATCACTGATAAATCACGGGCAACACTGGCAGCTCACAGGTGTCACAGGAGAAGGCGGCTGATAATTGAGCCCTCAATTATGCAGTTACTATGCTGCATGTGAAGTGTGACCCGCCAGGACCAGAAAATATCCATTGTACCCATTTATCTTTATTTCTGGTCCGTTACCTCAGGGATAAACCCGACTTTTCTGAAGATTCCTGGACCCGAAAAATCCCAAATTTGGTCCGTAAAATCCGCAGAAAAATCTCGAACGTGGGACAAGGCTCGGTTTCGGAATCCAATGCTCGATTCACCATAAATTAATTACCCAAGATTAATTTTAATTGGTAAATTACTGTAAATTAACTTAAACAGTCCCGGTAAAAAATGAAATTTCTACCGGGGCTGTTACATAAGTGGCATGTAACATTTTTTTTATTTTAAAACTTACACTACTTAATATTTAATTTTCAATATCAAATAAAATATCATATATTCTAGAAAAATTAGAAAACTATCACAAAGGAAGGAAAAAAATATATTATAAACCTGAAAAAAAAAACCCAATGTCAAAAAGCTTAAAGTAGGAAAATAATGAATAAATGTGGAAAATTAAAAAAAAACACAATGCCAAAAAAATTAAAACATGAAAGTAATAAATAATTCTGAATAATTTGAAACACAAAACCAATGTAATGAAAAAAAGAGAGAAAATATTATATTAATCCAAAAAAAACAAATACAACGAAAAGTAATATTACCATGAATTTATTTGATAATATTCAACAAAATTTAAAAAACACAATTCCATAAAAGCATAAATATAATATAATATTCAGGAAAAAAAACTAACACAATGTATAAAAAATATAAAAATAATATTTAATTTAAGAAAATTGATAAAAATAAAAATAATGCAATGTAAAAGAAAATAGCAAAAAAAATAATTCAGGACAGTTAAAAAAACCAACATAGTGCCAAAAAACTGGAAAATAATATATAATACTGGAAAAAAACTAATACAACGGAAGGGGAAAAATATATTATAAATGAGGAAAAAAATACAATACAAACAAAAAAATATAAAAATGTAAATAAAACTGAAAAATTTTAAAAGACTAATACAATGAAAAGAAAATAATATAAAAATAGGAGTAAATTAAAACAAATCCAACGGAAAATAATATTGCCGTGATTTTTTTTATAGTAATTTTGGAAAAACTAAATAATAATGGAAAAAAAACAAGTAAGCATACCTTTGAATCAATTAGAACCAAATGTAAACTGATAAGAAGATTTTGTAATTTGGTACTGAAGGACTCCCACATCCTTGAAACCCTAACTTGAATTGTTCATGAATCATTGTCAGGGATTAATTCATCCAATGTATGAATATTCATTCTCCTAAAAAAAATAATATATTATACAAATTTAAATATACAATTAAAGTGTAACACAAAAAAATGTTAATACTAAAAAATATTTTCTTTTATATAAATTCTAAAAAATTTTAGTACTTACTAACATTCATACTGAAAGAAAGAAAGTAAAAAAAGAAAATGAAAAGCAAAAAATTAATACAAGAAAATAATATTTAATTCAAGAAAATTTAAAAAAATTAATACTGTAACGCCCCGATTTTTCGTTAATTAATTTTTATGGAATTTTCAAAATTTTTGGAATTTAAATTGCTAATTTTACTCTTGGAGAATTTTTGGGTATTTATAATCAAGGGAAATATTTTATTTCCTTAGTAATAAAAATTTTAGTGTGGAAATTAAATCTTTATTCAGGATTGAAGTAGAAAATTCAGTATTATTTGTGTTTGTGTTTAAAACACAAGTTTTGGAGTAGTATTGACCAATTCTACGTAGTTTTGGGAAGCTTAGTACATGAAACTCAACTTTGGACGCGTTTTGACCATGGGAGTAAGGCTGTGTTGACCTGGTGAGTTAAAGAGAATGAACAACGTCGTTTTTAAGGCCAACGACGCCGTTTCTACTGCTGGTCGAAAACTTACCCTAACCCTACAGTATTTATTCTTTCTTTACTTCTCCCTCTCCCCATTATCTTCCTCATTCGTCCGCCGCTGCACAGCCCTCTTCTACCTTCTCTTTTTCTCTCAAATTCGCTCCCTCCTCTTTGAGCAAACAACACCGCCGCTGCAACCTTGAGGACGCTTCTGTCGTTGTTGAGCGAAGGGGAGTACGGTTGTGAAGGCTCGGGCGCGACGGACATTGGGCCTCTCGATACGAGCTGTGCGGGGCCGTGTCGAGGAGTTTTCATGGCTGTCTCTTTGCGCTGCCATTGCCAGTAAGCCCTGCAAACCTTTCACAGTTCTCTTCCTCAAACTCTCTCTCCTTTGAAATCAACCGAGGCCACCATCATCTCTTCTCCTCTTCCTCCTTGCTTTGTCTTCTTGTTTTCCCTTTGGTTTTTCCATTCCATTAATTGGGGTTTTGTGTTGTTGGTTGTTGGACGATGGTGGATTTGTGTTGTTGTGTTGGTTTCGATGGCCGGGTCTGGTCATGGTGGATGTGACGGTGCTTGGATTCGGGGGTTGATGTCGATGTTGGAGTTTGACGAGGTTGCTGGTGGTGTCTGGGGCCGCCATCGCCGCCGACGGCTGATGCTTAGAGATTCACAGCGATGAGTGCGTGACTACTGTTGATGGTTGTATTGCTGGAGCGGGCTCCCTCCGGGCAGTAAGGTGCAAGGCTCAGGTTTTTAGCCGACGGCGGTGAGGGGTTTCCGTGGTGGTTCCTCTCGGGTTAGAGTTCCTTGGCAGGATCCGAGATTTTGAGTAAGGATTTGAGGCTTGGCAATGGGTTTGGATCCGGCCAGAACGAATTTATTATTCCGGTAAGCTTTTCCGGCACCATCCTTGACTCCAAATCCTTCTCCCAATTAGTTTTGGTTTATTGTATTGTTGAAATGGTTTTCCCGGTTGTGGCAGTAGTGTGATTGTGGTTCGTTTCTGGTTGTTGTGGACTTTTTCGGCGAGGTTGACCGGATTCCGACGAGCTCGGGGATTCTCCGGCGAAGGCTCGGGTACCGTTCTGGCGAGATGATGTATTTTTCCGGTGTTACATGGTAAATCCCGAGCAACGATCCGTATGTCAATTCTTGTACAATCATGTAGTGTAAATGCATATAATCAGTGTATTGAAATAAAACGGATTTAGTGGAAAACCGAGTGAGGTGGGTTGAGAGGCGCGTGGCCGGAATCTTACCGACGCGGATAAGACCGTTAGGCCGAAAAGGTTGGGCTCGGGAGTTTAATTTTTTTCACGATTAAATGAACGGGCCGGGCCTAGACCCAAGTTATGCCATGTTAAAGATATATGGGCTTTAGGCCCAATTAATGTCATATTAATTCTATATGGGCTTTTAGGCCCAATGACTAATGAAATGGGCTTTAGGCCCAAAGGCTTGTAATTGAGATGGGCTTTAGGCCCAACAAAATGTAACTAATTTAAATGGGTTTTAGGCCCAATGGTTTTTGAGAATGTGCTTTAGGCCCAATAAATGGATATTATTTTGAGATGGGCTTTAGGCCCAAAGGGTTTTTATGATGTGGGCCTTAGGCTCAGGTATAAAATTGGATTTGAATTTTGGGGTTTAGACCTGGGTTGCTTAGTAACGGGCCTAGTGCACGATTAAAGCTTAAGACGATATCATTGGCATGTATTTGATTTGATTTCCGTGAATAAATATCTTATATGGTATATATGTTCATAGGAGGTTATGGACACGAGGTTGTTGAGGCGGAACGAGGCTTCGGCTTTCGACACAATCTTAATATGGCCAAGGTGAGGACTTATAAACCTTTGTATGCATTACTGCCTACAATGCTCGGTTAATTGTCTTGGAATATAAAGTGGTGTTATTTGTTTGGTCTTTAATGCTGTATGCATGCTTTCCTGTTGTGCTGTTGTTGCTATTTGCAAAGTGAATTATGTTGATGTTACCTATGACGTGGTGTGCCTGATTATGTGGCCTGTTTGTCTGATGTGATGTATTGTGCCTATCTAGTATGACTTGTTTGGTTATGATAAACACTTGAGGTTTAAATTGTGGTTTGTGTGGTGGACTATGGGCTGGGGCCCGGACTTGAGGATGAGATATTAAATCCACACATCACTGTTGATCATAACTTATGGTACAACTCTTAAAACATTATTGAGAATAACGAACTATAATAATTCTACTGTGGGGCTGTTGACCGGTTGGTTCGAGCGGGAAGTAATACCCCTCGGGATGGCATGCGGTTTGCATGTGGGCCTGTGATGGCCGGTTCTACCTCCTTCTTTCTATCTCCCCCTTTCTACCTCCCTCTTCCTCTCTGTCTCTCTCTCTCTATGGATATGTTTGGGCTTCGTGCCTGGCTTATTTGGGCTTATGCCTGGTAGTCTGATCAGACGGGACAGAGCTCGACGCACACAGTAGAGGGCCCTAATATAAATATTTAAACTTAATAACAAAGATAATAATATAAGTAATGACAAGTGATGGTATGTAGTCTGATGATGTCTTGCTCTGTGTATTGAGGTTGTTGTTGTTTGATGCCGGTGTGATTGTAGTTGATTTGTAATTGTATATTATTGGTTTATTTGTCTGCGGTGAGACAGTGGTTGGTCTCACCCCCTCACAGTTTTACATAGGTTAGCTGATCGATGATCAGAAGAGCATATCAGCAGGTGGCGGTGCTTTCCTCTCCTCGGGTCGGATCCATAGAGTTCACTGCATACATGTTATCATATGTATAGTCTTCCGCTGCATACTCGTTGTTGTGTAATTTGTTGTATATTTGTTCATTGTTTATGTTGTTGATGTTGTATCCCGGGAAGAAGGGCATTTTGGTTACTTCACATGCTATACATTCTTTAATGGATAATTTGGGATACGGGTGTCCCGGGAATGATAAGGGAAATTTGGTCAATCTATAATTAATTTATAACTTATATTAATAAATTGGGACACGGGCGTTTCAGTTGGTAGCGGAGCAGGCTGTAGATCCTTGGGGATGTTTGGATACGTGTTTTTCACTTATGTGCATAAGTCTGCTCCTGTTTGAGTCGGTTGTTGCGTTTGTCAAATGCAATCATATAGTGAGTCGTACTATGGATCCGGTGGAGGACACGCACCTGCTGAGGGTCGGAGTGACCCGGTATTGTTGTTGAAATGATATGTTTATCTTTACAGCTTGGCTGTAAGCAAAGTTTATTTTGTGGTATATCCACTGTTTTGTCAGAGTCGGTGTGGACTCTTGACTCTTTGCTTGTGTCTTTTGTCTGTATGGAACTGGCGAATACAAGTTAGAACCATCGGTGTGCTTCGGATGTTACACATGTCTGGAGATGATCTAATACGATTCTTGTGGGTATGATTCCTGTAATCTTGATGATCATGGTATTTGTGGTTTGATTATCTGAGTTTAAGGACTTGAATTTACTGGTGAATTATTATATGGTTAAATTTTGTTTGGAGTTCGAGCTGATAATTGTTGATAAAATTTGAGTTTGATTTAATGGTATATATTTGGAGAGTTATCTGTCAATTATGCGTAAAGAGTTTGAGGTTGATCTAGTAGTATATCCGGAGAAAAGTCTTTTAATGATACTCGAGGTATCTAACCTTGTTGGAATTCGAGACATTAATGGTGATAGCGTTTGGAAAGTTTTGATCATGAATTTTTGTTGAGGTTATAGTTCTTATACTGAGGGATGCTGGTAGTCGGTTGTTTTGAGGATTGACTTCTGAGGTGAACTTGAGTATTGTGATTCGGGTGCTAGTTGTCAAATTAAGTGGTGAGAGATATAGTGATATTTTAAGTTCTTCATCGAGGAAATTTTGATGTTCGTGCTAAGGGAGCTTGAGGAATTGATTCATGAGTATGAGTTAAGAAAGGATGTTTGGGTCTTAAGGAATCCATGGTACAGAATTAGATTATGAAGTTTTGGTAATGAGTGGTTTCTAGTGCCTATGGTATGTTCCGAGAATTGTACAATTTTTGGCTGAATGGGTGTATGGAAAGGAAATACTTGAGGTTCGGAATATGAGATAGATTATGGATTTTTGGTTTTGAGGTATTCACATTGGGAGCGATGATCTTGTCACGTAGGTAATAATTTGAGAGTCTGTTATTTGAGGATGTGCTTAATGGATTATAAGATTGGGTATTGTTGATTGATTGATGATAAATGAAACGTTATGGATTCTGGTATTAATAATGTTGATTATGATTGGATAAGATTCTTTGGTTAGAGCTTTGATCTTATGTTCTGTTGATCAGGGTGGACTAAGTCGATGATTGATTTAGTATATTGGAGTTCTTGTTTAGGAATGTGATTGATGGACATGATGGTTCTACTTGGTAGTTTTGGCCAACGGTATTTTGATAGCGGGAGACACCGTTGTGTCAGTTAAGCACTTAGTGGCTTGACTTATTCTGTAAATTTCGAGGACGAAATTTTATTAAGTGGGGTAGAACTGTAACGCCCCGATTTTTCGTTAATTAATTTTTATGAAATTTTCAAAACTTTTGGAATTTAAATTGCTAATTTTACTCTTGGAGAATTTTTGGGTATTTATGATCAAGGGAAATATTTTATTTCCTTAGTAATAAAAATTTTGGTGTGGAAATTAAATCTTTATTCAGGATTGAAGTAGAAAATTGAGTATTATTTGTGTTTGTGTTTAAAACACAAGTTTTGGAGTAGTATTGACCAATTCTACGTAGTTTTGGGAAGCTTAGTACATGAAACTCAACTTTGGACGCGTTTTGACCATGGGAGTAAGGCTGTGTTGACCTGGTGAGTTAAAGAGATTGAACGACGTCGTTTTTAAGGCCAACGACGCCGTTTCTACTGCTGGTCGAAAACTTACCCTAACCCTACAGTATTTATTCTTTCTTTACTTCTCCCTCTCCCCATTATCTTCCTCATTCGTCCGCCGCTGCACAGCCCTCTTCTACCTTCTCTTTTTCTCTCAAATTCGCTCCCTCCTCTTTGAGCAAACAACACCGCCGCTGCAACCTTGAGGACGCTTCTGTCGTTGTAGAGCGAAGGGGAGTACGGTTGTGAAGGCTCGGGTGCGACGGACATTGGGCCTCTTGATACGAGCTGTGCGGGGCCGTGTCGAGGAGTTTTCATGGCTGTCTCTTTGCGCTGCCATCGCCGGTAAGCCCTGCAAACCTTTCACACTTCTCTTCCTCAAACTCTCTCCCCTTTGAAATCAACCGAGGCCACCATCATCTCTTCTCCTCTTCCTCCTTCCTTTCTCTTCTTGTTTTCCCTTTGGTTTTTCCATTCCATTAATTGGGGTTTTGTGTTGTTGGTTGTTGGACGATGGTGGATTTGTGTTGTTGTGTTGGTTTCGATGGCCGGGTCTGGTCATGGTGGATGTGACGGTGCTTGGATTTGGGGGTTGATGTCGATGTTGGAGTTTTACGAGGTTGCTGGT
This sequence comes from Turnera subulata, assembly GCA_028386065.3. NCBI lineage: Eukaryota > Viridiplantae > Streptophyta > Magnoliopsida > Malpighiales > Passifloraceae > Turnera > Turnera subulata. The sequence continues at coordinate 97,235 of JAKUCV010002612.1, read as the reverse complement.
GGTGTCTGGGGCCGCCATCGCCGTCGACGGCTGATGCTTAGAGATTCACAGCGATGACTGCGTGACTGTTGTTGATGGTTGTATTGCTGGAGCGGGCTTCCTCCGGGCAGTAAGGTGCAAGGCTCAGGTTTTTAGCCGACGGCGGTGAGGGGTTTCCGTGGTGGTTCCTCTCGGGTTAGAGTTCCTTGGCAGGATCCGAGATTTTGAGTAAGGATTTGAGGCTTGGCAATGGGTTTGGATCCGGCCAGAACGAATTTATTATTCCGGTAAGCTTTTCCGGCACCATCCTTGACTCCAAATCCTTCTCCCAATTAGTTTTGGTTTATTGTATTGTTGAAATGGTTTTCCCGGTTGTGGCAGTAGTGTGATTGTGGTTCGTTTCTGGTTGTTATGGACTTTTTCGGCGAGGTTGACCGGATTCCGACGAGCTCGGGGATTCTCCGGCGAAGGCTCGGGTACCGTTCTGGCGAGATGATGTATTTTTCCAGTGTTACATGGTAAATCCCGAGCAACAATCCGTATGTCAATTCTTGTACAATCATGTAGTGTAAATGCATATAATCAGTGCATTGAAATAAAACGGATTTAGTGGAAAACCGACTGAGGTGGGTTGAGAGGCGCGTGGCCGGAATCTTACCGACGCGGATAAGACCGTTAGGCCGAAAAGGTTGGGCTCGGGAGTTTAATTTTTTTCACGATTAAATGAACCGGCCAGGCCTAGACCCAAGTTATGCCATGTTAAAGATACATGGGCTTTAGGCCCAATTATGTCATATTAATTCTATATGGGCTTTTAGGCCCAATGACTAATGAAGTGGGCTTTAGGCCCAAAGGCTTGTAATTGAGATGGGCTTTAGGCCCAACAAAATGTAACTAATTTAAATGGGTTTTAGGCCCAATGGTTTTGGGGAATGTGCTTTAGTCCCAATAAATAGATATTATTTTGAGATGGGCTTTAGGCCCAAAGGGTTTTTATGATGTGGGCCTTAGGCTCAGGTATAAAATTGGATTTGAATTTTGGGGTTTAGACCTGGGTTGCTTAGTAACGGGCCTAGTGCACGATTAAAGCTTAAGACGATATCATTGGCATGTATTTGATTTGATTTTCGTGAATAAATATCTTATATGGTATATATGTTCATAGGAGGTTATGGACACGAGGTTGTTGAGGCGGAACGAGGCTTCGGCTTTCGAGACAATCTTAATATGGCCAAGGTGAGGACTTATAAACCTTTGTATGCATTACTGCCTACAATGCTCGGTTAATTGTCTTGGAATATAAAGTGGTATTATTTGTTTGGTCTTTAATGCTGTATGCATGCTTGCCGGTTGTGCTGTTGTTGCTATTTGCAAAGTGAATTATGTTGATGTTACCTATGACGTGGTGTGCCTGATTATGTGGCCTGTTTGTCTGATGTGATGTATTGTGCCTGTCTAGTATGACTTGTTTGGTTATGATAAACACTTGAGGTTTAGATTGTGGTTTGTGTGGTGGACTATGGGCTGGGGCCCGGACTTGAGGATGAGATATTAAATCCACACATCACTGTTGATCATAACTTATGGTACAACTCTTAAAACATTATTGAGAATAACGAACTATAATAATTCTACTGTGGGGCTGTTGACCGGTTGGTTCGAGCGGGAAGTAATACCCCTCTGGATGGCATGCGGTTTGCATGTGGGCCTGTGATGGCCGGTTCTACCTCCCTCTTTCTATCTCCCCCTTTCTACCTCCCTCTTTCTCTCTATCTCTCTCTCTCTCTATGGATATGTTTGGGCTTCGTGCCTGGCTTATTTGGGCTTATGCCTGGTAGTCTGATCAGACGGGACCGAGCTCGACGCACACAGTAGAGGGCCCTAATATAAATATTTAAACTTAATAACAAAGATAATAATATAAGTAATGACAAGTGATGGTATGTAGTCTGATGATGTCTTGCTCTGTGTATTGAGGTTGTTGTTGTTTGATGCCGGTGTAATTGTAGTTGATTTGTAATTGTATATTATTGGTTTATTTGTCTGCGGTGAGACAGTGGTTGGTCTCACCCCCTCACAGTTTTACACAGGTTAGCTGATCGATGATCAGAAGAGCATATCAGCAGGTGGCGGTGCTTTCCTCTCCTCGGGTCGGATCCATAGAGTTCACTGCATACATGTTATCATATGTATAGTCTTCCGCTGCATACTCGTTGTTGTGTAATTTGTTGTATATTTGTTCATTGTTTATGTTGTTGATGTTGTATCCCGGGAAGAAGGGCATTTTGGTTACTTCACATGCTATACATTCTTTAATGGATAATTTGGGATACGGGTGTCCTGGGAATGATAAGGGCAATTTGGTCAATCTATAATTAATTTATAACTTATATTAATAAATTGGGACACGGGCGTTTCAAATACAATGCAAAAAAACTGAAAAATAATATAGAATATTGGAAAATTTTTAAAAACTAATGCAAAATAAAAGAAAATAGAAAAAATACTAAATTCAAGAAAAATAAAAAACCAACATAATGCAAAAAAAAACTGGAAACAAAATAAAATACTAGTAAAGAAAACTAATGCAATGGAAGGGGAAAAATATATATATTATAAATGAGAGAAAAAAAAAACAAATACAATACAAACAAAAAATATGAAAATATAAATAAAATTTTCTCAAACACAGATACTTAAAAATCAAAATAGAATTGAAAAGAAACTGTAAAACACAGAAACTGTATCCGAATTTCGTTGTACTGACATTCGGTTTTTCTCTGTGTGTTTTCACTTTTTTGTTTCTCAAAAGAAACTGTATGAGACACACAAACTTTAAAAACAAAATAGAATTGTAAAGAAACTGTAAAACACAGGAACTGCATCCGGATTTCATTGTAGTGAAGTCCGGATTTCTCTGTGTGTTTTCACTTCTTTGTTTCTCAAAAGAAACTGTATGAGACACAGAAACTTAAAAAACAAAAAAAGAATTGTAAAGAAACTGTAAAACACAGAAACTGTATCCGTATTTCAATGTACTAACATCCGGATTTCTCTGTGTGATTTCACTTTTTTGTTTCTCTAAAGAAACTGTATTAGATATAGGAATTTAAAAACCAAAATAGAATTGCATAGAGAATAAAAAAAAAAGAAAATAAGATTAGTACGTACTGCAAGCTAAAAAAGGAGGAAAAGAGAGAAGAATAAATGGAGAAGAAATAGTATAAAAAACAAAACTTGTACCTGTATTTATAAATATTTAGAGATAAGATGAAACGCCCTGACCCGTATTTACCGTACACAGTAAACACGTGCCGGAACTATGACGACCCAACCATGCCAAGCCCAGCATACAGTGTATACAACAGAAATCCGGGCTCAATAGCCCAAAGTAAAAACAACAATAATAACTCGACCAGCCCAATGGCCCAATAATATAAAAAACTGCACAGCGGAAGACTTAATAACTCACATAAACACTGTATGCGATATAGATGCAAACTATGGATCCAAGTCCTGTCCAAGGGATAACGCCGCAGCCTGTCTGGAATGCACCAAACCTGTACCATAAATAACTCATCCTACGGGATGAAAGCCCGCAGGTGAGGGGTGAGTCCGAAGTGCTCACAACCATGGATAGACGATCAATATACAACACTAAAAATTACTCAAGGTCGAAAACAAGCAAAAACCACCAAATCGAGAGACTCGACCCAAAACCGGTCCAAGACCAAAAAGACTCAAATAAAAACCAATTTTCCAATTTTATCTTTCCGGGCCCCGTCACGGATAAGCTAGGGTCGTACCTGGTTATTAACTAATTCCGGATGCCAGGCCAAAACACAATCCGGGATCAACATCCCAATAATAACCAATCCGGGATCAACATCCCAATAACAACCAATCTGGGATCAACATCCCAATATCCAAAACATCCGGGATCAACATCCCCAAAACCAAACCAAACCGGCCATGACACCACAGAACTAGCCTCTAACCATCTAGTCGTACCACTACTTTCCACGTGACAATTATATCATCATCTCAATTCCAGTCCAAATCCATTACTCTTTCATCAATTATCCAAATTTTCTATTATCTCAGATTAATCCACAGACTCAACCAATCAACAATCTCATATCACTAATTATTCACAACTAACAGTTCAACGGTTACTCACAATACCACAGACCAACAACACAATCCAACAACAACACAGCAATATCCACTGCAATCAAATAACAAACAATATTCATCTCAACAGTTCAATCAAACAACAAAAACATACACAGTATTACGGGCACATATCCAAGGTTATCCATCCTCACCTGATGTGTCTCTGAAACTGCTATCCGGTCAAACCTCAATGTCCCTATATACATATATGGCAACACAATCACTTATAATGCACCAACAAGATGATTATGCATGATACCGGTTTAACATTTATCAGACGGCTTTTTTGTCCATTTTAGTATCTCCATATTTATCTTATTACCAAACAGTTCATCCGACTTGGTGGCAATTACTGATTAAGTATATCCAGCCAATATACCAAAATATACTTGATTTAAATCAAAACTGAACCGAGCGTCCAAGCTGATATCCCGGCCCTTAGGTCACTTATGGCAAGAAAGTATGTATATACAAATCCGTCGTATAAATTATATCGAGGGAAATAGAACAAATTATGGCCCGTAAAATACTCGTAATTTATTTAATACGAAGTAGATAATATTTAGAAATAATATACCCGTTAGTAAAACCGTTAAATAGTAAATATTGTCATTGGTAAGAAATCATTATAGTCGGAATACGGTATGAGTAAACATTTGGAAATATACATATATATCCGATAACTTTAAATAGAGTGTAAGCGGTAACATAAATTAGTGGTCCAAATATTATAACCTTTATTAAAATAAAGTCTTAGATAAATAGTCAAAATTATAGTCGGAATACGGTATAAGTAAACATTTGGAAATTTACATATATATCCGATAACTTTAAATAGAGTGTAAGCGGTAACATAAATTAGTGGTCGAAATATTATAATCTTTATTAAAATAAAGTCTTAGATAAATAGTCAAAATAATATTACCACTTATTATGTTAACATAATATTTACGGTAAATTAATGAAACATAGTTTAGTTCGTAAAATAAATTCTATACAGGTTATATACAAGTCTTATAAATACATAATTAAATCCAAAAAATAATATTGTTTTTAATTTACAATTTAAATTATTAACTACTTAATCATGCATATATAGCTAACAATATATATATATATATATGGTCGAAATCCATATTAAATTATGGCCAAATATTATCTAGCCAATGAAATATTATTAGTAGTATATATATGAGAATATTGGTAAATTAAATAGGATATGGGCCTATCATTATTCTAGCCCAAAACACATAGGATAACATTATAGAAATTTACTCACTTTCATATGAGATCTTTATAATTTTAACCCAGTTCAAACATAATTAAAGAAATTATGGAAATTAGGCTCGGTAGGCCTTCACGAGTGTTTAGCCCACGGAGGATAACTATGTTAACATTATAATTTGAAAATTAAAAGACATAATTCAGGTAAATAACATCGTGGGCCTTTTATTAATTAGCCCAGATAAAATTTGACAACCGAAAATTAAATATAATGGACCTTTCTAACAGCCCAGTTAGGATAATAAAATTAAAAGCTTGGTTAAATGAATAAAATCATAATTAAAAATAAATCAAGGTATAAATTAAAATAGTAGGTAAAAATTAAATTAATTGTTCGTTTAATTAACGTCTCTTTAATGTCCGGGTTTGTTATCGTGGCTCGGGTTCGTTAGGGATGCATATGGTCATAAGGTTCGGGTTTTACCAAAGGCCCATTTCCGGGCTCGCCGAAAAATTCCCGGGACTGCCGGAACCTCGCTAGATTCCAGCTGATACTGTTCACGCAACAGAACATCCCCTTAACTCTGGTTCGCGATCTATCATCAACTCAGAAGTCCCGAGGGCAGCAACTCCACTGCCCTTTGAAGCTCGCCGTCATCAAGAACACAAACCCCACCAACGACCATCCACCACCCACGGCCAAAGCCTCACTCGGGAACACCCTCAACCACATCTGACAATCAACGAGACACCATCGTCCACTCCCATAACAATCAAAATAAATTAGTCCAAACTCACAGAAATCCGGGTAAAGAAAGAGAAAGAAGCTGTGAAGGAAGGATGAGTAAGGGACGCGACGTGTTCTTACCCACACATCCACGAGAACGGCGTCGGCGTGCAGTAGATCGGGGCGAGGAAAAGGGAAGGGCGAGTGCAGCGTCGCTCCGACTCGACGATGCTTGCAAGGCACTGTCGTCGACGCCAGGTGGAGGGTTGAGCGAGGAGGCGCGGCGAGGAGTGCGACTGGGAGAGGGTCAAGACTGCAGGCACGATGAAGGGCGGAGGCGCGAGTAGTTGAACAGAGGGAGGAGACGGGCGCGGTGTCGCGTGGCTGCTGGCGGGACATGGAACAGAGTGAGGGAGGAGAGGTCTGCCCTTCTGTTCACGGCGGTGGCACGTGCTCGGACCTCCGGTGGTGTCTTCCTGGTTACTACGGCAACGACGATCAGGGGAAGATGGAGGAGGAGCAAGGGCGGGGGTGAAGGGCTGTTGGTTGCAGTGACGAATCCAGGCGGCAGCAGAGGGAGAGAGACGTGAGGGGAGAGGAATCGACCGGTGGTGGGTTGAGGGGAGGCGGCGGCGGCAGAGGGGAAAGCGAGAGGAACAAGGGAGGAGGAAGGAGAAGAAAAGGAGAGGAGAAGATGAGTGATGGCAGGGAAGGGTGTGAGGAGACGAGCAGAAGAGAAGAGAAGATAAGGAGGAAGAAGGGAGGAAGAAGACAAGGGAGAAAAGAAAATGGGAAGGGCCGGTTTGTCACGGGTGGAGAGGAGAAAAGAAAGAAAAGAAAGGAAAGAAGGAAAGAAAAGAAAAGAGGAGTGGCCACGTGGCAAGCCACGATTGACCGATCCGGATTTCCGTCCCGAGTCCGAAAATACAACTTGGGCTGGAAAAATCTGATTAATTCCTCTGAGCATCATCCAAGTCTCAGAACTGAAAACCGAGGCTCGGTTAGTTGTAAAGGAGGCTTGGAAATCCAGAGTAACCCTCAGAATTGAATTCCGAAGCTCGGTTAGTTAAAAGATACTCCCGAGCGTCACGTATCCTCGGTGATCGAATCGAGGCTCGGTTATTCCCGGAAAAACCCTCGGTAAAACTCGGTCCGATAGAATTCATCGAATTACGACGTTTAAATTTCTTTTTAAATTATAATTAGTAATATATGTATAACTTGCATATCCGGCCAAATATTTGTAAGTGTTATTATTTCTGTTGATTAGGAAAATAATATTAACAATGATAATAATATTAATAATACTATTAATGTCGATTAGAAAATAATAAGAATAATGGTAACAACAATAATAAAAATTTTGAGAGCAACAAAAATAATAGTAAAAATAATGAAAATTGACTCGATTGGTAAAATTCTTGATTGACCGCGATAAAAATTTTAATAACCACCGTAAAAGTCAAAACAGCTTGGTAAAAATCATGAAAAGTTTACCCGGGTCGTTACATAAGAATTTAGTAATTAATAATTTAATCTTTTTTAAAAAGAATCGGTACAAAATTAATGGGTTTAAGGTTTTTTTTTTTCCTGATAGGATGGAGGTTGGGTTTTTGGATTTAGTTAAAGTATAATTGGGAGTGTATCTTTTAAAAGTGATGACTTTGTATACTTTATTAGGAAAAATCGATACTAATCTCATGGAGGGTTTAAGTTTTTTAAAAAATTCTGATAATTTAATATTTTTTTAAAAAAACAGCAGATCGCCATAGTAAAAACAGCAGATCGCCATAGTATATTCCAAATGGATAATCATGCATAACGTCATAGAAAAAAAGATTAATATTGTTAATTAGTAGCGTGAGATAATTAAAGAATTAATTCGCTGTCCTGCCCGTAATGTGAATCATGTTGTTGGGATTAACTATAAATCTGATAATTTTTTTTTAAAAAAAAACCGGTACAAAATCTATGGGTTTAAGGTTTTTGAACAATTTGGGTGTGATTGGAATTTTTTTTTAAAATAGTATAATAAATCAGGTTATTCTGGGATAATTATGTTTGTCATTATCAATCAAACTACACCTACAACACTCCACATGGCAATAAAAAAAGACCCTAAAGCCTCCACATGGCAATAAAGCAAGACCCCAAAAATCCTAAGTGTCAAAACCTGGTGAGGGATACAGCTTTAAATATATATAATAGATAACGTGGAAGAGTCCCAAAATCTTGTGAAGCAAACGTTTTACTACGGTTTAGATGGTTGGACCTTAAAAGAAGAAAAAACAATTCCATTCGGTTTAGATGGTGCCCCACAATTCTCAAAATCACATTTAACAATATTCAAATTGGCGGCAACAGATTTTTTTGTGGAGCTAAAGTGCCAACAACAATTGTAACTTTGTGCAATTCTTTAATCAATTTGTTTAGATATTGTATCTGTATAGATTTTTTTTATCAAAATTACATTATTCTTTTTGTTTCAAAGCCGGGAAAAGAATATTTCGTACCATAGAGTAGGATTCGCAACAAGCTTGAGGCCTCCAATATCCCGAGCCAGTTTCACTTGATCAATGTTTTTTTTTATAAAGAAGCATTCTTCATTTATATAAAGAGATCAAAAAGATGTGAGAATACATAATTGAAGATCTAATATAACAAAAGTATGAGAAAAATTTAACTTAAGAATTCTTCCCACCCTACTACAAATAAAAACACAATGAGATTTACAACAGTACTCTGCTCTTGCAATAACCACCAAGCCAACGGGTAAAGGCGATGTATACTTGTGGGGTGAAATATTTCTTTGTTTGCGAATTTCCGCAGTAAACAAAGAATTGTTCTTGAGGTCGAATCTTCCTCCATGGCTTTTGGCTCCAATAATTTTATTTGAATCACCAAAAACGGTGAAAAAACCCTTGACGGAGAAAACACACCCACAAAAAGTAGGACTAAACTCACAAAAAATGAGACAAAAATCACAAAAAGTAAGACTAAACCCACAAAAAGTGAGAATAAAACAACAAAACTGAAAAATAAAAGAGAAAAAGCTAATTGATGGGGGCTTACTGCCGGAAAAAGAGTAGACCGACCAATGTTATGCGAAGATAATAATGATTAAAAATACACTAATGACTGATATGTAGTCTTAAATAACTTTTTTAACCTAGAATTTCATCATAAAATTCCTCTAAAATTGTGCAAAATTTATCTAAATAATTAATATAAATAATTATGAAGGAAAAAATTAAGAAAAGATATGAAGAAGAAATTTAGAATACTTGTAGAACAAGGATAATAACAAAGATATTTATTACTCATTCTTGCATGATTTATTTATAATTTAATTTAATTATTTTCATCTACATAATTTTTTTATTATTTTTAAAATATTAGTTATTATTAGAGAATATTATTGTTTTTCGTGCATGGCACGTGTAGGAAATATATTTGTTACAACTAAACATACGCTTTTATTATCAACTAGTATAGTAACCCGTGTGTCACACGGGGGTCAATAATTTTTCCTATGTATTAATATTTATTAAAAAAAGATAAATCAAAAGAGATTAAATTAAATAATAATTTCATCAAAGTAAGAAAAATTGAATGATTTTTTATACACAAATAAAAAATTAATTAGTTAAACAAAAACAATATAGCATAAAAAATAAAGCGATTGTGAAAAAAGCAACAATAATACTCACTTATATAAAAATATACAATTCAAAGGTAAATTATTTTTCTAGACTAATTTGGAGAAAAATTATATTAGTAAAGGGAGACTATTTAAATAGAGTAAAACTAATAAATATTATTATTATTTTCTTAAAAAAAGATTAATTGAATTAGAAAGAGAACCTAATAACTCTATTTTGAGAAAGAGAGATAATTCTAAAGATATAATTTAAAATAGATTGTTTTGAATTTGAATAAAAATGTTAAAGACCTTATAGCCTAAAAAATAGAACATGTAACTTATATGGAGCCATATGTTTTTTTTTTACAATTTTTTTAAATTGCCATGTATAAATACTTCAATCATTCTTGAAACGCTATTTATATATATAATATATAATAGATATGGGTTCGGCCTTTGGGTTTGGGTTCTCGACCACGGCATATATAGAGGTCCGTATATGGATCAAGGCCGTAGAACTAAGCTTGTAATTGTATGCAGGTTATGAGTGTTTTACGACACAGTGATACGACACCGTTTTGAAGGGTGGTATCCAGTGTTATCAAACCCGGCCCGGACAGTCGGACCCGGTTAACCGTGACCCGATTGGGTCTCCAGATTTCTGATCCCTTTGTTAATTTCCGGGTTGAACTGCGGTTTGGCCAATATTTACCTGGGAAAATTGCGACCCAGAGGCCCGACTGGTTCAACCTCCGGTCCGGATTCAATAACATTGGTGGTATCAATGCTTTAGGATGTTAGTTGTGGAAAGAGTCGTGTCTGGCTTTAGTGAGACTTGTGTTGTGACTTGTGAGTATAAATAGCAAAGGGAGAGTATACAGGGATTATCGATTGGAAAATAAGATTTGTTCATTCTTTCCCAATTAGCTCTAAAATCATAATTCTAAAATAAGATTTGTTCATTCTTTCCCAATTAGCTCTAAAATCATAATTCTTCTACTCAGTCTTCTAATTTTCTCGTTACAGTGATTCCATTGTAACACACAGGCGATGCTCTTCATGTAGAGATTAAGAGATCCCACAACGGATTAAGATAAAGGTAAATATCGCTTACACTCTGTACTGCTGGAAGGAACCCTTAATTCATATCTTCAATTGTATTGTCTATCGATTGTTTGAATGAATAGTATAATTGTGTTGACAGTTTTTTTAAAAACAAATTTAGGTTCCGACGGAGTGAGATACCATATAATTTGGTGTGGAGGCGATGGACAGGATGCGTTGGATGGAGAAACTTGATGATGATTTGATTTTGGTGATAATGAAGAAAATACAAAACGCCAAAACCCTGGTTCGTTGCTATGCTGTCTGCAAGCGATGGCAGAGTTTGATCCCCGAAATCCGTCAAGTCTTACTAGTGTGCTTACCGTCTTCTCCAGCTGAATACTTCTCTCACCTCATCAGTCGCCCAGTTGAGGAGATTGATAACTTTCTTAAGATTTTCAAGAATCTCGAACATCTTGACATCAAGGTCCGGGCTCTAAGCCCAGAAGAAGCTCTCCACTTCCCCGGGTTGGAGTTTCTGTGGCAGTTCTTGTTGGCTTTGCTGTTCTTCAGAATCTGATAAATCACATGAACATCGATGTTATAATCAAAACATCGATGTTGTGATGATACTGGAGCTTCTAAAAAATGAACTTTAGCTCAAGAACATCGATGTTGTATCTATAACATCGATGTTTTGTAGCTACTGGTCTTCAAGTAATCTGGCCGAGAGCTTAGAACATCGATGTTGAACTATGAACATCGATGTTAAAATGCTACTGGAACTTCAAGTGATTTTGCCGAACGATTAGAACATCGATGTTGTCTCAAGAACATCGATGTTGCACGAATTCTGGGAAGTTGGCAGTGGCTCTAGAACATCGATGTTGCACCTAGAACATCGATGTTTTCTGGAAATTCCAGAATTCCTCAAGAACGCCAAGAACACAAGAAACCTGAATCGATCAGAAGTGACTCTGAACCTTTCAGAATTGTTCTATTAGTGATTGAACAACTTTGTTTACTCTCAAATTACACTCAGAAACGAAAAGAATGGGTGTTTGACAAGTCTCACAGAAATCTCACTCAAGAACACACCAAGAACATGAAGAACATTCAAACAATTTTCCAGAATTCAACTCAAATCCAGAAACACAATCAAAATACACAAAATAATGTAACTCACTCAGGAAACTAAACAGAACCAAACTCTCTTAAAAATGGAAGAGAACTACACGAAATTCTCCACACTAAAACTTACAACAATGAAGCAAATTTAAACACACCCAAAAGGTGCAGTCCACTAACATGGGTACTTGTGCAGACACCCAGAAATTCTGAAAAAACACAGAGTAAGCATGTTACTAAACAGCATGCTCACCTAACCTGACACTAAACAGAGAATAACTTTGTAACACACGCAACCATAACAAACTAAAAACAACATATACTTTCAGACTTTCCCTTTACCAATCCTGCTTCTCTTCCTCTTTTGGTGGGGGCACATGCAAACCAACTGTCCATTCTTCCAAGCTGACCAAAAAGTCAGAAGTGAGGCAGCTTGATCACAATCTAACACTCCCTCTTGATCAAGTTGATGCACACATTTAGTTGAGCTCTCAGAAATTGATACTTCATTTTCGGAAGTGCGTTGGTGAATATGTCTGCTACTTGACTTTCGGAGTTGCAATACTGAACTTGAACTTCGCCTTCATGCTCTGCCTCCCTTATAACATGGTACTTGATCTTGATGTGTTTGGTTCTGCCATGATCAATAGGGTTTTTAATCATAGCTATTGCTGCTTGATTATCACAGAAAAGTTCAGTTGCCTTCATATCTCCTTGACCAAGATCCTTGAGTAATTTCCTCAACCAAATAACTTGATTAACAGCAGCTCCTGCAGCCAAATATTCTGCCTCTGCAGTGGACTGAGCAATGGCAGTTTGCTTCTTTGCACACCAAGACACTGGATTTGAGCCAATTAAAAGCACAAAACCTGTTGTACTCTTCATGTCTTCACAACTTCCAGCCCAATCACTATCACAGAAACCTTTAAGTTGAGCATCACTTGTGGCACTATAAACAAGTCCATAATCTGTGGTGCCCCTGATATACCTCAAGACTCTCTTGACTGCTCCAGCATGGATTCTTTTAGGAGCATGTAAGAATCGAGAGAGCAAATTTGCTGTGAACACCAAGTCTGGTCTTGTGATAGTAAGATACATTAAGCTTCCCACAAAGCTCTTGTACTCCCTCTCGTCAGTTGCCTCTTCGTCTCCTTTCAGACTCAGTTTTGCACCAACAACTAAAGGAGTCTCTGCTGGATTACATTCACTCATCTTGAACCTTTTCAAAATCTCCTCAGCATATTTTTGTTGTGAGATGAAGATGTACCCATCCTGTTGATCAACTTCAATTCCCAGAAAGTACTTCATTAGCCCCAAATCTGACATCTCAAAAACCCTTCCCATTTCATGCTTGAATGCTTCCACCTTCTCCAAATTACTTCCTGGATCAGAAGATCATCCAAATAGAGTGATACAAATAGGAAATCCTCATTACCACTGATCATGGTATAAAGAGTTGGCTCATTAATGCTTCTTATAAAACCAGAATTCAACAAGTGATCATTAATCCTGGTATACCAAGCTCTTGGGGCTTGTTTCAGGCCGTAGAGAGCTTTGATTAATCTGCACACATGATCGTCTTTTCCTGCCTCCACAAAGCCTTCAGGTTGCTCCACATATACTTCTTCCTTAAGGAAACCATTAAGGAAGGCTAACTTGACATCCAAGTAAAAAACTTTCCACTTATGTTGAGCAGAAAGCGCCAGTAACAATCTGATGGTATCGATTCGTGCTACTGGAGCAAAGGTTTCGCCATAGTCAATTCCAGCTTCCTGCGAGTATCCCTTGACCACTAACCTTGCTTTGTGCTTGTGAATGGACCCATCTGCATTGAGCTTGAGCTTAAAAATCCACTTGACACCAATAACCTTCTTGTTTGCAGGCCTAGGTGTGAGTTCCCAAGTTTCATTTTTCTTGATCATTTCCATTTCTTCCTGCATTGCTCTTCTCCATTCTTCATTGCTTACTGCTTGTTCAAAATTTATTGGTTCCAAGCACACTTGATTGCATTGTTCATATAATTTGTTAGAACAATATCCCTTCGCTAGAGGGGGGGTGAATAGCGATAATCGAATAAAAACGAAATAAGCAGGAATTGAATGCGGAATTAAAAGAATGAAGGACACACGAGATTTATCCTGGTTCACACACACTCTACTAGTGTGGCTAATCCAGCCCTTCAAGTCTCACTTGAAGATTTAACTATCTATGTTAAGCTTACGGGTGCTTAACAAACCGTTACAACCTGAGAGTTCAAGTCACATGAACCTCAATATACTTGCTTGAAGATACCTCACTTCAAGACTTTCTAGGATTTCTAATCACAAGAATCCTACTCTCTTGCTTAAGGATACCACACCTTAAGGCTTCTCTCAAGGGAACAATCCTCCCTTGTGGTGTATGAATAACACTTACAATCTCTCAAGCAAAACTCTCTAATAGAGTGGATATGAGTACAAAGGAAAGCTCTATTGAACAACTCAGAATTCTCACAAGTTATAGCTCAAAAATTTGTTGAATGATTTTCAAAGAATGCTTGAATGTATATGTGAGTTGATCAATCTGAAAATGAGGTTTAAGGCCTCTATTTATAGTCTAAAAGATGCATATGATCATTGGGAACAATTTCTGAAACCTTTATGAAAGTTTAGCATGTTTGTCTGAAAAAGGTTTCTGCCCATAACGGCACAACATCGATGTTTTGATCAAGAACATCGATGTTTAGCCGTTGCATTTAAATAATTGAGCCAACGGCTAGTAAAACATCGATGTTGCATTTTAGAACATCGATGTTTTCATACACAACATCGATGTTCTTCATCGCAACATCGATGTTTTTTGGCTTCGCAAAAATATGATGAAAAAGGGTCTTTGCCAGAACATCGATGTTGGAAAATGAAACATCGATGTTTTGTGAAACATCGATGTTTAGTTGGCCAACATCGATGTTTTTTGGCTTCGGCAAAATTTTATTTCAAAGACAGGTTCTCATGAACATCGATGTTGGATTGTAAACATCGATGTTTTGACCAACGGTCACAAGAACATCGATGTTTTATAATCCAACATCGATGTTTTCTTGCTACTGCCAAAAAGATTTTAAAATCGACTTGATGCAACATCGATGTTGTTCTAAGAACATCGATGTTTTGAACTCAAAAACCAGTTTTATGACTTACATGATTTATGAAATGCATGAGGAAAATGATTTTTGGTTTGAGCATTAACTTGGAGTACTTGAGTTACCATTTACAAGGATTTCCTATAGATGAACTCTCTATATATCTTCATCCTTGTTGCTTCAAATCTTGTACTCCTTTGTCTTAGACTTGTGCTTCATTGATTGATGTCTTTTTGCTTTTCTTCAAGGAATGAATTCATGAATGGAGCTTTGGTTAGTTTGTCATTATCAAAACCCTGAAATGAAACATGGAAGCATTAGTCCTAACAATTTCCCCCTTTTTGATAATGACAAACTCATGTTAGTATATGCCAAGTTTTATGAGTTCTTTAAGGAGATTAATTCCCCCTATATTTTTCAACTTTTCAATTCATGATTCCCCCTGACTTGGTGCATATACTTACTTGATTATTTTCCCCCTTTTGTCATTAGCAAAAAGAAACAAGAATAAGAAGCATTTGATTCAATTTAAAAGATAAGACATGGAAGACATAAATTTAAACAAAGAAAAAAAAAAATCCTAAAAGGATGGGCTAAGGTCATCATCATCATCATCATTATTATCCTCATGGTCTTCATCTTCTTCATCATCTTCTTCTTGCTCAATGTCCATGGGAGCATAGTCCTCATCCTCCTCATCATCATTATCATCCTCATTACCACCAAAATCGTAACCTTGGTAGTATGGTGGAGGATTGTAGTTGATGTGATCAAAATAGGCACGCAGGTCACGTCCTTGCCTTTGTACTTCGATGTCGATTCTTTCAATTGACCTTCCTAAGCTGCGTAGAGTGGCCGCAATTGAGTCGAGGGTAGCGCCAGGAGGTCGAGGAGCAGGTGCAGGAAGAGCAAGGAAAGAGCCTGCTTGAGATGCTTCGGCTTGTTGCTCTGCGGGTTGGTGAGGCGGTTGAGCTCCCTCAGCAGCTTGTCCGGTTCTGAATGTGGCATCGGATATTGCCCAAGACTTGGCTGCCGTGGTGAGGATGTCTTCCAACGGATTAAGACCTGCGCTAAGCAGAATATCGGTGACCAGAAACGCATAGGGCAGTGGATGGTCGGTGTTGGCCTGTTCCGCCATGTGCATGAAAATGAGTCGTCCCCAATTAATGGGTGCACCGTGTAGAATGGCGTGAAGAATCTTCTCGTCTTCAATGGTCATGGTGGTGTGACTCCCTGCTCGTGGTTTGATCACACGGGTGACAAGATAGAACAGCACACGATATTCCGGATTAATCGAATGAATGGTGGGACGGCCGGAACGATTCCTCTTTACTTCTGTGATGCCAAGCTCTGCAAGAAGAGGAATCTCATACTGAGTAAGAAAATGATCTCCCCCATAGCCGGATATATCGTGCCCTTGGACGGGCAATTTTGCGAATGCCCCGAATTGCTCCAAGGTGAGTTGGATGACCTTTCCATTGATTTGAGCAGATAGAACCTCTCCTTCCCGAGTTAACGTCGAGTAGAATGCCCAGATGGAGTCGGCATTGAACTCATGTCTGCTTCTGGTGACAAACTCCCAAAGGTGGGATTGTTGAAGAAGTCTGGGTAGGTTTGTGTATTGCTTTTCTTGTGGATATTCAGCAGGTAGATATCTAGGAGGTGCAATGTTTCTTTTGGCAAAGAGGGTGTTGTATCGATGTAGCTGTGAACGGGAAGTGAACCAGATATGAGTTCCTTCCACAGGGTATTGGTTCCCTGAGCTAGATGAGCTCCTTCTCTTGGTGGGATGCTCTTGAAGAGGATCTTTGCCTTTAGAGCTTCTTCTACTAGCCATGGTGTTTAGGAAAGGGAGAAGAATTCAAGCAAAAGAGGAGAGAAGGTTGTATGAAGATTATGCAAAGGATGAAGAGAATCAGATTGTAGGTGAGAAGGAGAAGAAAAAGTTTGAGTTTTTATAGAGGAGCCAAAAAAGCTAGCCGTTGTGAGCAGTAACGGCTAGTTTTTAACGACAAAACATCGATGTTTTCACCCAGAACATCGATGTTGAGGCTCCCCAACGGCTATATTTTTTAAAACTGTAACGTTCAAACATCGATGTTTTTCAGAGAACATCGATGTTTTTGGGACCAACGGCTATATTTTTAAACGGTAACTTCTCAACATCGATGTTTTAACTGAAACATCGATGTTTTTTGCTCTCGGCCAAAAAACCCATTTTTGCAAACATCGATGTTTGTTTTAAAACATCGATGTTGTTGGTATACTGCCAATCTGATGGTTAAGCACTATGGTTAAACATCGATGTTGGTGTCAAAAACATCGATGTTTTTAGCACTCGACATTTTTGGAAATCAACGCATACGTGCAAACATCGATGTTGGGTGTTTTGAACATCGATGTTATGAGGAAGAATTTGAAAGACTTACCTGAACATCGATGTTTCGATACTAAACATCGATGTTTTTATCATTCTGCCACTCGTGTGATGCATCCAACATCGATGTTGGTCAGCGGAACATCGATGTTTTCGCTATTTGCTTAGTAAGGTCCTTGCTTGTTCAACTGTGCTTGTCGTCCGAATCAAGCTGTCCCTACAAAGCAGATTTAGTAGAGCCTCGGGTGCTCAAATTAGCAACGGATAATACACGAGTTATGGAGATGACAAAGTTGTGACAATTTCATGAGATGGTAAGTATCCCTCTGCCACTAAGAGACATTTTCTTCTTGTCGTCAGTGCACCGGGCTCGAGAAATTGTCTTGTCGGTTGGACTTTGATAGTCTCCGATACCTAGCTAAATGGACAGTAAATCCCGTGTCGGATCAATAATGCAATTTAGGCCTGAATTTTCAACAAAGCAGATATTTGATTAGCTACAAAATTGGAGGTTAGTAATAATGAACTTGGCGTTTCTATTTGGCGGAGAATCTCTTAAGCTCTGCCAAGTGTGGTAGGGGTCTGCCCTTGGAAGAATGACACCGCACATTTGATTCTATAAAAGACAGGGATTAAGCTCATTAGACAGAAAAACTAGAAGCTAACTTCAAAGAAAGAGAGATTAGTAAAAAAAATCAAAAGTAAAGAGAAAATGCCTGCCCCTTCCTCCGTCTTTTTCGTTGAAGGTGCAAACGTAGGAAGGAGAAATCGGTTGTCCTTTAGTATCGTGAATGAGCCAGAGGGGCCATTGCCAGAGGTGCTAGGAAGAATTCCTCGCCTTGTCTTTGTAGACGAAATCTATTCGTCCCGATTTTTTATTACCCCTATGGAAGAAGTCATTTTCCTAGATCATCAACAAACTCTGCGAGCTTCCTATTATGGTACGGCGAATTCCACCATGTTTTTTATCTCTGACAGGTTTGAGCATCTTCAGTTGGAACCAGCCTGCCAGACTCTGAATGAAGGTAGTCACTACCAGATCACAATGACTGCTCAGAGCATTCCTCGAGTAACTGGATTAGCGCCTACTTGGCCAAAGGTTCGCCTTTTGGTATGGAACTGCAGGGGTATCACAGCGCGTTCCCAAGACTTTGCTCGGATCCTGCGAGATTTGAAGAACCAGTACAAACCAAACATGGTTCTTCTCACCGAGACTCGATGGGAGCAAACCGGAGATCATGGAAATATTCCTCTTCGCTTTCCACCAACACATCGTTTTGAGGTGCCTGGCCAGAACAACTCAGGTGGGATGTGGTTTGCTTGGAGTCATGTCATTAGGGTTAACATAGTCAATACTCCTAATGGTTTTACTGTAACAGCTGAACCCAATCGTTAGAGGCGCATTGTAATAAACATATGAATTAGTGTGAGCGTGTAACATGTTTTTATTCAGATGTGTCTTTGTAAGATATGTTATTAAGTATGATTGTAATATAAAGTGTGCGTAAGTTTAAACATCAATAAACTCTAGTTTGTTTGTATGATGAAATTGTCATGAACCACAAATCATCAAAGTTAATAATTTAGTAAGTTTAGAGTACTTACCTGCACATCGATGTTTTGATACTAAACATCGATGATCCATGCTGCCGGTTGGGAATGATACTAGTTGAAGTCCTCTCAACATTGATGTTTGGCTCCTAAACATCGATGTTTTTATGTCTCGGCTTGCTTATTCCCCAAGAATCAATTACGAATTTGGATGCTTCCATGATTATGTGCTTGGAGCATCTGTAATCAAGGCACTAAAGTACACTTGATGCCTTCAAGCACACCTGCAAAACAAATCAATGGGTTTTTGGTACCCAAATTTCTTTGGGTCCTTGAGTGTTAGGGACATGATGACGATAGGCTTCACTTCGAGTCCAATGTCTATGCCTAGTAAAACAAGCAGGAGCAATATGTCCTACTCTATTACAGTAATGGCAAACAACATTTGGATTGTGCATCCATCTAGGTTGATAATAATTATGCTGTCCATATTTGTGCACTTTACTAACATGGTGACCCTTGGGTTGAACCTTATGCTTCCTAGGCTCGATTTTAGTTCTTTTAGGTTCGTTTCTAAAACCTATTCCATGTTTAGTTGATTGCAAATTGTTTAGCATAGAATTTAAATTTTTCTGAGGAGTGCTAAATTTCTTTAATGTTGCCTCAAGATTTTCAACTTGCTTCTTTAAGGATTTACATGTCGTGCATCCTAAGTTATCCGGTTTGTTAGCACTCTTCTTCCCATAAAACTTGTTTTCTTCTCTAAGCTTTTCATTTTCACATAATAACTTCTCATTTTGTTCTTTCAAAGAATTACATGAGGAACACTCCTTAGTTTTTCTTTCAAGTTCTGTGACTTGTTCATATAGTGATTTACATGATTCACATTCTTTGGGCATGCCTAGAGTCCTATTTTCTTCCTTCAATTTATCATTTTCACAGGTAAGCTCTTCTAGATTCTTTTCTAATGAAGCAATATGTTTCTTTTGCTTTAAATGAATCTTAGAGATTTTAAT
>JAKUCV010002612.1:19740-76873 GCA_028386065.3 Turnera subulata | reverse complement strand
AGTGATTTACATGATTCACATTCTTTGGGCATGCCTAGAGTCCTATTTTCTTCCTTCAATTTATCATTTTCACAGGTAAGCTCTTCTAGATTCTTTTCTAATGAAGCAATATGTTTCTTTTGCTTTAAATGAATCTTAGAGATTTTAATATATTCAGCATACAATTCATTAAAAGCATTTTGCAATTCATCATGGTTAGAAGTTTCAGAATCACTTACCTCTTCTACTTCTTCTTCCTTTGCCATGAGGCATTGAAAGTTCGTTTCATCATCACTTTCTGTTACCTCATAGGTGACTTCCAGCATATCCCAAATGTCCTTGGCGGTAGTGCATCGTGAAATCATCTGGTAATCTTCTTGATTGAGTGCACAATGGAGTATGTTGATTGCCATGAAGTTATTTTGAACTTTCTTGACGTCCTCGGCATCATACTCCTCTTCCGTCTTAGTCACCATAATTTCACCAACTCTCTTTGTCGGAATTTGATCTCCATTCTTTATTGTCCGCCAGCGAGTGAAGTTGTTGGATTGAATAAAGACTCTCATCCTCTCCTTCCAATATGTATAGTTGGCGCCATTGAGCAATGGTGGACGGGTGACGGACTGTCCTTCATTGTTTCCTGCAAACACATTACTTGAAAAAGCCATGGATAATACCTCTCAAACGGTTAAATTTTTCAGAGAGTTAGGCTCCGCTACCAATTGTTAGAACAATATCCCTTCGCTAGAGGGGGGGTGAATAGCGATAATCGAATAAAAACGAAATAAGCAGGAATTGAATGCGGAATTAAAAGAATGAAGGACACACGAGATTTATCCTGGTTCACACACACTCTACTAGTGTGGCTAATCCAGCCCTTCAAGTCTCACTTGAAGATTTAACTATCTATGTTAAGCTTACGGGTGCTTAACAAACCGTTACAACCTGAGAGTTCAAGTCACATGAACCTCAATATACTTGCTTGAAGATACCTCACTTCAAGACTTTCTAGGATTTCTAATCACAAGAATCCTACTCTCTTGCTTAAGAATACCACACCTTAAGGCTTCTCTCAAGGGAACAATCCTCCCTTGTGGTGTATGAATGACACTTACAATCTCTCAAGCAAAACTCTCTAATAGAGTGGATATGAGTACAAAGGAAAGCTCTATTGAACAACTCAGAATTCTCACAAGTTATAGCTCAAAAATTTGTTGAATGATTTTCAAAGAATGCTTGAATGTAGATGTTGCCAACATCGATGTTTTTTGGCTTCGGCAAAATTATATTTCAAAGACAGGTTCTCATGAACATCGATGTTGGATTGTAAACATCGATGTTTTGACCAACGGTCACAAGAACATCGATGTTTTATAATCCAACATCGATGTTTTCTTGCTACTGCCAAAAAGATTTTAAAATCGACTTGATGAAACATCGATGTTGTTCCAAAAACATCGATGTTTAGAACTTAAAAAACAGTTTAATGACTTACATGATTTATGAAATGCATGAGGAAAATGATTTTTGGTTTGAGCATTAACTTGGAGTACTTGAGTTACCATTTACAAGGATTTCCTATAGATGAACTCTCTATATATATCTTCATCCTTGTTGCTTCAAATCTTGTACTCCTTTGTCTTAGACTTGTGCTTCATTGATTGATGTTTTTTTGCTTTTCCTCAAGGAATGAATTCATGAATGGAGCTTTGGTTAGTTTGTCATTATCAAAACCCTGAAATGAAACATGGAAGCATTAGTCCTAACATAATTCAGCCAAGGACTTGGTTCTCAAGGGTGAAGAATCTGAATCATAGTCTTCCTCATTCAATTCGTCTTCTTTAGTTTCTGCAGAAGCTCTTGGCTCCTCTTTCTTTTCAGCCTCACTTTTCTCCCAGTTCCAAAAAGCATTTTCTTCAACCTTTATGTCTCTACTTGTAACCACCTTACCTTCATCCACCAAGAAAACTCGATAACCCTTGGATTGAGAGCTATATCCCAAGAACACTGCTCTTCTTGCCTTTGCTTCAAGCTTCTTCCTTGTCACATCTGGAACATGGACATAACATAATGATCCAAAAATTCGCAGATGTTTCACAGTTGGTTTGACTCCACTCCAAGCTTCAATTGGAGTCTTCCCTTCAACAGACTTGGTAGGAAGTCTATTCAGCAAATATGCAGCAGTATAAGCTGCCTCTGCCCAAAACTTCAATGGCAGCTTCTTGTCGTTAAGCATGCATCTAACCATTTCCACAATAGTTCTGTTCTTCCTCTCCACTATGCCATTTTGTTGAGGTGTATATGCAACAGAGAGCTGGTGATGAATCCCCTGATCTTCACAGAATTTGTCAAAGTCTAATGATGTATATTCCCTTCCTCGATCAGACCTTAATACCTTGAGCTTGCACTCACTTTGTCTTTCTGTTAATGCCTTAAATTTTCTGAACACAGAAAGCACTTCTGACTTGTGTCTCAAAAAATAAACCCAAGTCATACGTGAAAATTCATCAATGAAGAGTAAAAAAAACAGATTACCACTCAAGGATGGAGTGCTCATTGGTCCACACAAATCAGAATGGACTAACTCCAGCTTCTCTTTGGCTCTCCAAGTTGCATTTGCTGGAAATGAATTCCTATGCATTTTTCCTACTTGACATGCTTCACAAACTCCCTCTAACTCACTTAACACAGGCAAGTCTCTAATCAAATTGTTCACAGAGGCTTGCTTCAAGGATTGCAAGTTAAAATGACCACATCTACGATGCCACAAACTAGTCTCTTCTTGACTACAAACAAGTGCCTTTTCATAAGCAAATTCCCATCTTACAGGGAAACTATTGTTCTCCATTTTAACTTTTCCCAACAATTTACCCTTTCCATCCATAATAACACAACATTCATCTTTAAATTCAACAGTGTACCCATTCTTCATCATTTGAGAAACACTCAGCAAGTTGTGCTTTAGTGTAGGCACAAAAAGAACATTCGAAATAAGCTTTGTACCTTGCTTGGTTTTGACAGCAACAATGCCTTTGCCTTCAGCTTGAACCACTTCTCCATTTGCCACCTTGACTTGAGTCGCAGCAGACTTATTAAGCTCCTTGAACCACCTGGAATCACAAGCCATATGGTTTGTGCATCCACTGTCAATGAACCAAGTTGCAGCACTTGATTCATGATCGGAAGTGATGGCCATGAATATAAATTCCTCATTTTGCTGAAAATCAGCCATTTTGGCCTGTTGTTGAGGTTGTACTTGATGCTGAGGAGGAGGTTGATCCTGCTGCACATGATTTGAACTTGTTCCCTGACCCTGCTTCATTTTGCAATATCTCTCAATGTGCCCAACCTTGTGGCAGAAATTGCATTTTTTGGTCCTCCAACATCTCTGTTCAGTATGACTTGCTTTTCCACAATGCTTGCAAGGTGGAAAATTTGTTAGAGATCCTCCCGCCTTTGCAAAATGCTGTGTATGTGGTTTCTTGTCTTCGAAAAACTTTGAGCTCTCCTTGTTTGAAGAGAACTTAGCAGCTTGCTTCACAAGTAAGGCTTCTTCCGAAAAGGATTCTGCCTTCTTTGTTTGCCTCTGTTCATGAGCATATAATGATCCCACAAGCTCATTTACAGTGATAGTAGTGATATCCTTGGACTCTTCAATAGCTGCTACTCTTGCTTCGAATCTATCCGTGACTGTGTTAAGCACCTTCTCTACAATCTTGAGCTCTGGAATCCTTTCTCCATATAGCCTCATCTGATTCACAACTTCTTGTACTCTTGAAGAGTAACCTTTGATTGATTCTTCTTCTTTCATTTTCAACATTTCAAATTCCCTTCTAAGTGTCTGAAGTCTCATCCGTCTTGTTCTTTCTGATCCTTGAAAGCTTTCCTGCAGCACTCCCCAAGCTTTTTTTGCAGTTGTGCAACTCAAAATTAGAGGGAAGATTGATTTAGAGACAAGTGAGTGCATGTACGTGATGGCTATATTGGCCTTTTGAACACTTTCTCTGTGAGCTTTCTGTTGAGCCTGAGTCAAGCTTGCTACATCGTCGGGCTCTTGGTATTCCTCTTGAATTTGTTCCCACAGGCCATTTGCCATGAAGAAGGCCTTCATCCTCACTGCCCAATAATCATAGTCTTCTCCATTAAAAGGAGGTGGGGCTGGCAGTGATGAAGTTGGATGTGAGGTTGATGCTGCATTATTCACCATGTTGATAAGCTTGGTCTCGCAAGATCAGAGCTGCTCCGCTACCAATTATTGGCTTTGCTGTTCTTCAGAATCTGATAAATAACATGAACATCGATGTTATAATCAAAACATCGATGTTGTGATGATACTGGAGCTTCTTAAAAATGAACTTCAGCTCAAGAACATCGATGTTATATCTATAACATTGATGTTTTGTAGCTACTGGTCTTCAAGTAATCTGGCCGAGAGCTTAGAACATCGATGTTGAACTATGAGCATCGATGTTAAAATGCTACTGGAACTTCAAGTGATTTTGCCGAACGATTAGAACATCGATGTTGTCTCAAGAACATCGATGTTGCACGAATTCTGGGAAGTTGGCAGTGGCTCTAGAACATCGATGTTGCACCTAGAACATCAATGTTTTCTGGAAATTCCAGAATTCCTCAAGAACGCCAAGAACACAAGAAACCTGAATCGATCAGAAGTGACTCTTAACCTTTCAGAATTGTTCTATTAGTGATTGAACAACTTTGTTTACTCTCAAATTACACTCAGAAATGAAAAGAATGGGTGTTTGACAAGTCTCACAGAAATCTCACTCAAGAACACACCAAGAACATGAAGAACATTCAAACAATTTTCCAGAATTCAACTCAAATTCAGAAACACAATCAAAATACACAAAATAATGTAACTCACTGAGGAAACTAAACAGAACCAAACTCTCTTAAAAATGGAAGAGAACTATACGAAATTCTCCACACTAAAACTTACAACAATGAAGCAAATTTAAACACACCCAAAAGGTGCAGTTCACTAACATGGGTACTTGTGCAGACACCCAGAAATTCTGAAAAAATACAGAGTAAGAATGTTACTAAACAACATGCTCACCTAACCTGACACTAAACAGAGAATAACTTTGTAACACACACAACCATAACAAACTAAAAACAACATATACTTTCAGACTTTCCCTTTACCAATCCTGCTTCTCTTCCTCTTTTGGTGGGGGCACATGCAAACCAACTGTCCATTCTTCCAAGCTGACCAAAAATTCAGAAGTGAGGCAGCTTGATCACAATCTAACAGTTCTATTATTATCCAAGCACAAACTCAAGCACAACCAATACTAATGAAGGAGGAGGTGAAAATCCTCCTCCAGCAAGCCCAAGCACTACATGTACTAATGAAGGAGGAGGAGATGCAAATCCTTCCCCAGCAAGCCCAAGCAGCAGTAGCAGTACTACTAATACTAATGAAGTATGTGAGCTGATGCGCACGTATATTTTCAACCTATTAGGGAGCTGGGTCCGGGATAGTAATGACAACCCATCCAAGATATGTGAAAAGTTTGTGCGTGCAACTGTGTAACAAAGAACTGCCAACGTGACCACCAGAGTGCAAGTGGTTTCCTCCAATGATATGGGAGACATGATAATTCTCGGAGGTAAAATATTCGCCGATGATTCGCACTTTGCCAATTTGCTTATCAGGCTTTTGGATGGGGTTAACCGTTGTTATCTTATGCCAATACCAGCACAGACTCCACGTGGTCTTCTCTGCGGAACTTTGGAGGAAACCCATGCCAAGAATCTCCACCGTGAATACTCACATGCCCAAGATACTTCTACTACTGATTCTGAGTGTCGGCTTCTCTTTTGTGTCTCTTTCACTAGCGCTTAATTAGCTCTAATCTACCCATTTTAGATTATATTACTGTGTGCAAATTTGCTTCAATCTACCCATTTTAGATCATTGGGGTATTTGTGATCAGGCTATATATAGTTTTGATTCACATATATATGTGCTTATGATTTTCTGTCTTGCACTACTATTTATGCGGCTGATTCCCTGTAGCTTTGGTTGAATAGAAGAGCCCTGGTCAGTTCCTAAGTTCTTTCTTTTACCTTTAGGGAATTTTGTTGGAATACAAGTGTGAGTGGTGTATCCCACATTGGGGAGAAAGAGGCTAAGTGAGTAACATATAAGTGAAGTAGACTCATGTACCTAATACCTTGAGGTTTTGGGTTACAGAATGGGTATTATCTCTCTAGATGAAACTTAAGGGAGATACCTTCGAAAAACAACACTCTGCTCCGACATAATTCTCTAGCCCCTCTATCTATATATATGCTATATATTTTCCTTTAGTCTTTGAAGTATCTGGAAAAAATTATAACTAAATGGATATGCCTGCTATACCATGCCAACAAGTAAATTTGAGATATACCTGTAGGGGGAAAATATCCATTTGTTAGTAAATTTTTGTAGTAGATAGAGAATTGTTCTTCAAATCGAATCTTTCTCCATGACTTTTGGCTCCCATAGTCTTATTTGAAACACCAAAAAAGGTGAGGAAACTCCAAAAGGAAAGAAACCGACTCACAACAAGTGAGACTGAACCCACAAAAAACTGGGAGTAAACCAACGAAACTAAAAATAAAAAGAAAAAACTAGCTAGTTGAAAGAAATTTTGGTGGGAGCTCACTGCCGGAAGAAAGTCGGCGGTAGCCCCAAGTTGTAGATCTAGGATTTTCTCTAGGAGAAGGAGAGAAAAGAGAAAATCGTAAAGAGATTTTTTTTTTATAATATGCTATTAGTTTTATTGAAAACGTTACACTTGCATATAATTGGCTTTTTGTTCTAAGAATAAAATAACAATATCATTTGACAAAAGAAATAAAACAATTTCACATTTTTAGAACTCATTTAAATTTTCTTTTAGTTAAGTATTATCAATGGGAGTGTAGTCTATTAAATTATGTTATCCTTGTGTAAAATTATTCAAGGAGCAGATATTTTACTCGTGGCTTTCTATTATATATGAAGTCATGATTATTTTTTAAATTTTCTAACATATTCCGTGTGGGGTAATGCTATTTGTCACTACATACATCACCCTTGGAATTTCCAGGGATGATGTGGCATTCTGTGTGTTTAAATTTAAATTTTTCATCATAGGGTGATTAGATATATATTTAAGTTACCAATTGAGGTTGATTCAAGTGGTAAGCGACTTGTTTCGCTTAAGCGAGGTCTCGGGTTCGAGTCCTCGTGTACGCAGAAAACCTCATTTAGGAGACTCACCCACCATTACCTAGATGCGCCACCCGAGTCGAGCTGGATTTAGTCTGGTGCCTTTGATGTTCTGAGACGCCTCGACCCGTATTTACCAGTCTCAGTAAACACATGCCGGAACTGTACAATAGTAAATACAACACGAAACACGGCCCAATGGCCCAAAGATAATATCAATGAATATATCAAAGAAACCGGCCCAACGGCGCAATGTCACGTCATAAACATCAAAATCTGGCCCAACATCAAAACACGTCGCCCGACCTCGGGGACATCAAGAATAGCACAGCGGAATCATTTATTTTCTCAAAGACACCATATATGTAACGCCCCGAATTTTCAGAATTTGATTTTTTTCTCGGAATTTTTGAAATTTTTATTCCAATTTTACCCTTGAGGAAGTTCTGAATTTTTGGACAAGGGAATAAAATATTTTACCTTGGTTATATTGGAATTAAGTCGATGGTATGATGGGTTCGGCTTTTGTTGGAGTTTAATCGGGTTTCGGGGTTGTGAATTAAACTTTGAAGCTGTTGCCCCGAAACTACGTCGTTTTGATAACTGTTTAAAAAAAAAAAAGAAATCGCGTTGACCAGGGGGTTGACCGCGCCTAGTGGAACGACATGTTGTCTACTAGGGGCGGCCAAACCCTACCCGGCCACTCCCTTTCTTCTTTTCTTTTTTCTTTTCTTCTTCTTTTCTCTTTCTCTTATTTCTCTTCTTCTCCAACCCGTCGCCGCCTACCCCTTTCTCTTCTTTTCTCTTTCGTTTTCTCTCTCCCTCCTTTCTCTCTTCCTTCTCTTTCTCGTTCTCTCTCTCTTTTTCCCTCACCCTCCTCTTCCTCTCCGGTCCTCTTCTCTCTTGTCATCCTCTCGCTTTCCCGTCGCCGGCCGTCCCGTTCTTCACCTTCAATCAGCGCGACGAGGAGTACGGGGGCGTGGACAGCAGCCGCCACCATCGACCTCGCGTTGCCGGTAAGTCCCCGCTCCCTCTTCTCCAGTTCTCTCGGCTTGGGTGTTTGGTATGTAGCTGACGGGTTGTGTTTTTGGTTTGTGTGCTTGGGTGTTTTGTTGTGGGTTTTGGTGGTGGCCGGACGGTGGCGGGTCTGTGTGGTATTGTGGTGTTTGTGTTGTTGCTGCTGTGTTATCTGGGTCGGATTGGTGGCCGACGTTGGTGTGTTGCTTGGGGTTGGTTCCGGCAGGTGGTTCGTGTGTGTGGGTTCGGCAGCGAACGTTGAGGAGGGTTTGTTTTGGATTTTTGTTGCTGTGGTTCGGTGGCAGTGAGTTGTTCGTTGGGGTTGTTGCCGTTCTACAAATCCGGGCAGATTCGGGTTTGGCAGCGAATTTTCGGGGTAAGGACTTATCTACTTTTCCTCTCCTTCAATTCGGTTGTTGTGATTCCGTAGTGGGTAGGACTTGATTGATTTCGGTGGGATGCTTTACGTCTTGGCAGATTTGTTGGGTGGCTGTTGGTGAAGTTCCGGCGAGTTCACCGGAATCCGGCGAAGGCTCGGGAGTTTTCCGGCGAAGGCTCGGGTTTTGTTCCGGCATTTAACGGTATTTTCCCCATGTGTAATTTGGAGTTTAAATCTTATTCTTGGCATGTAAATATTGATGTAGAATAATTGTTGTACCGGGATTTAAGTTATTTAGTGGAATAATGTATGTGGGGTTATGTGTATGTATAATCGGGAATTACCGACTCGGGTAGAACCTTAGGCCGGGAATCTTTGGCTTGGATTAACCTTGGATTTAAGTAACGGGCTTTGAGCCCAATCTTATAAATTGGTTAAATAAGGACTTAAGGAAGTGGGCTTTAGGCCCGGAAGTTGAATTTGGGCTTAGATTGGGTTTTAGGCCGGAAACTCGTAAAGGACATAATGAGTGGGCCATAGGCCCGGGAACTACTTATTGGACTTAGTTGGGCGTAAGCCGGTGAACCTTAGGTCTCGATACTCGGAGTTTTGGTGAGAGAACATTAAGTCGGGTTTAGACCCGGGAATTTCATAAATGGTTAACTAGGGACGGGTTTAACTCAGTTGAGCATTATAGTTACATGCATACACGTTTTTATTGTAATTGTTTGTAATTTGTTGTGTGTGCCGGTATTCAAGCACGGGTAACACCTCGGGAGCTGGAGGATCTGTTTTGGGAAAAGCTCCACAGGACAATCGTCGTTGAGGTGACTTTATATGTCTTTTTATGTTTGTATGCATGAGCTCGTTGGATTGGTTTGTTTGAGTTGCATGCTTGTTTGCTAACATGCTGTAATCTGTATTGTGTGCCTAAAGTGTACTTTTTGCTTATGAGCTAGATGATAGGTTTAGTTATGGATTATAACTTGTGGTGTGATTCTGGGTGTTTGGTGTGATGTATTGTGGGTCGGAGACCCGATTATCTGTTTGAGCTGTTTTATCACACAACCCTGTTAAATCACAATCTCTTGGCACACATAAACTCATAATTTGTGAATAAGAATAATGTACAGTAGAAGTTAGGCTACTGTGTGCTGATGACCGGTTGTTTCGAGCGGGAAGTGATACCCCTCGGGTTTACTTGCGGAATAGCAAGTGTTATGTGGATTTGCATATGGGTCTGTAATGACCGGTTCTACCTCCCTCTTTCTACCTCCCTCTTTCTCTCTGTCTCTCTCTCTCTCTATGGATATGTTGGGCTTCGTGCCTGGTTGTATTTGGGCTTATGCCTGGTTGTCTCATGAGACGGGACCGAGCTCGACGCACACAGTAGGGGAGCCTGAATAATAAATCATAATAAGAAAAAACTTAACACACAACAGATGGAGAATAATGAACTGTATGCTTGATTGTGTTGGCATGTTAGTACTGGTTGTTGTATGTTTGCATGCTTGTCTTGTTGCTCTTCTTTCCTTTCGGACTTGATCTGCACACTCTCATAATTAGACTTATATTGCTCACTGAGTAGGCGACTCACATAATCGCCAACGTTGTTTTTCAGACTTTAGATAGCGTGCAGTCACTTTCCATCCTTCCAGAGTACAGATGTGGTTATCTCAGCAGGTAGCTGTGCTTGATCTCCTGGTTGGATCCATAGAGTCGGCATGCATGTTGTTTTGTTTCTCTTATTTTTACTCCGTTTGTTTCTTCCGCTGCATTGAATTTTTATTGAGATGTCACTATTGATTTTGGATTACTTTATCGGCGGGTTGCCGGGTTTATGTATTGATGATGTTTCGGCAGGATGCCGGGTTGACTTGTGGCTTGTTAAGCCGGATTGTTTTGTTCTTTATGACATCTCGTTTTTATTAAGAATTTTGGATAATGTTTTTGATATTGGATTTCGTGTCCCGGGTTTCAGGGGGTATTTTGGTGGTTACCTTATGTTTCAGTATTTTATTGTTAAATTGGGACACGGGCGTTTCAATATACAAATACTGGAAGCATGCTAATGGATCCGAGTCCTGTTCGAGGGATAACGTTGCAGCCTGTCTGGAATGCATCATACCTGAACTATAAATAACTCAACCTACGGGATGAAAGCCCGCATGTGAGGGGTGAGCACTTCGCATGGATAGACAATCAATATGCAACACTATAAAATACTCAAGGTCGAAAACAGGCATAACAGCCAAAATATACCAATCCAAAGGACTCGACCCAAAATTGGTCCAAGATCAAAAAGACTTAAACAAAAATCCAGTTTCCAATTTTATCTTTCCAGGCCCCGTCACAGATAAGCTAGGGCCGTACCAGGTTATCAACCTGTTTCTGGTGCCAGACCAAAAAGAACCCGGGATCAACATCCCAATAACAAATCTCAGGGATCAACATCCCAATCAAACCGGCATCAACATGCCCATCACAAGTAACCCAGATCATGGCCACCACAAAACAGTCTCTAACCATCCAGTCGTACCTCTACTTACCACGTGACAATTATATCATCATCATCCAAAACCAAATCTCAGGGATCAACATCCCTAACCAAAACACCGGGATAGACATCCCAATCCAAAACCAAGGATCGACATCCTTATCACATTTTATTATTTAATCCATTATTCTTATTACCAAAAAGACACAGGGACAAACATCCCAAAACTCAATGCACGGGGATAAACATCCCAAAATCAATCAAGGCACTGGGATAAACATCCCGAATCAAACCACAACAAATGCAATACTCAACAGTGTAACAATCATCAAACACAACAACCGAGTAATATAGGCACATATCAAAGGAAATCCATCCTCACCTTAGCCGAATACTCAACTCTGAAAACATCAACCGGTCCAAAGCCGGTTCCTCGGGAAACTACCCGATATCAAAACCTATACAACAAAACAACATGCTCACATAAATGCACATAATTGGTATGCTATGATGCCATAAACTGTAAATCAAACTCATCGGTAAAACATCTCGATTATATATATATTATCATGAAATTATCCTTTTATCATAATTAAACCTTTTTCCGAAAATATTTTGTATGTATATAAGGTTACAAAAATATATTTCCAAAGCTATTAAATCAAAATATTTCATAAAATAATATACTTTTTCCAAAATAATAAACAACATAATTTTTCTGGAAATTATATCATATATATGTATTTTTTCCAAAATTATTTCCATAAAATATATTACTTGCCAAAATATAATTACCAAATATTATTATCTTTAGAAAACCATATTCCCAGAAAAATTAATC
Organism: Turnera subulata; assembly: GCA_028386065.3. Lineage (NCBI taxonomy): Eukaryota > Viridiplantae > Streptophyta > Magnoliopsida > Malpighiales > Passifloraceae > Turnera > Turnera subulata. Next base: position 64,932 of record JAKUCV010002612.1, on the reverse strand, counting down.
ATACAAAATTATTTCCTGAAAATAAATACGAATTTATAAATATACATATATATATTTTCCAAAGGTAAAATACTTGCCAAACAATTATATTATCAACATAATAATTTATTTCCAGAAATATTACTTATGTATACTATATATATATATTCAGAAAATATATTTTTTATTTTTATTTAATTGTTTACAGATTAATAAATATATATAAGTATATATGTTTTTTTAAAAACAAAAACCGGAATGGGGCATGAATAGTGCGAGCCCAGACCAAGGCTGCAGGCCTGAAGCACAGGCCCACGACCAGGCCTGGCCCGACACCAGCCATAGCGAAACCCAGGTCGCAACTCGATCCACAAGCGTCCGGGTCGAACGCGGGTCGCGGGTCTGCTCACCTTTCTGCAGCGACGGGCGACGACGACGAGGCGGGGCGGCGACGGCTTGGCAAGACAAGGGCCACGTCGCGGTGGGGCTCGCTACTGCGGCTGCTGGTGGCTGTCATCGCCAGCGGCGCGGGGAAGCAAATCCGCGGGTCAGCCGTCAGGTCAACGCCTCCTGGCGGCGCGTCAGGCGGCGAAAACGCCTGTCGCCGCCGGCAAGGCAAACCTGATGGTGGCGGTGGTGTGGCGAGGAAGCGGCTGGAACTCTTCGACGTGTACAGTGACCCGAGGGAGAGGAGGGTGGCTACTATTCACTCCGGTTTTTCTTTTTTTTTCTTTTTTCTATTTTTTTTCTCTTTTTTCATTTCTTGTTTTATTATTTTTTATTATTTTTTCTTACTTTTTTTTCCTCTCTTTTTCTTTTCTTCTTCCTCTCTATTTTTTCCGGTTTTCTCTCTCTTTTTTTTCCCTCCTTTTTCCTTTCCTTTTTCTCTCTTTTTTTTCCTCTCTTCTTTTCTCTCTTTTTTTCTTCTTTTCTTCTTCTCTTTTCTTCTCCTATGCTTCCTTTATAGTCGGGTATCAGCCGCCTGCATAATTGAGCTCAATTATACAAGTTTGGCTGCATATAGGGCGAGTCCAGACCGGACCAGAAAATAACTGCGTACCCCCTTAGTTATTTTTCGGTGTGATTTTTCTGAGGATTCTGGGACCCGAAAAATACCAATTTTGGTCCGTAAAATCCACAGAAAAATTCCGAGCGCCGAAAAAACCTCGGTTTTGAAAAGCGACGCTCTATTTACCTTGAATTGATTACCCAAGATTAAATTCAAAGGTAAATCACTGTATAACGACTTTTACATTCCCGGTAAAAATACAAATTTTTACCCAGGCTGTTACATTCTACCCACCTTAAAAATAATTCCGTCTTATCCGTGGGTCCTACCACGATAAGCTTCTGATATACTCCACCAGCTGTCCGAAGTCAACACGATATCCCGTTTATACCCTTACGCGTCTCTGGCTCCCTTATAAAAACCAAACCTCTAAACCTGCAAACTCACTCTCTGCCATGGATTCTCCACTGAGAACAAGAACCACCTCTGACTCAGAAAATAACAGCTACATCGGTGGTACTGCTTTCCCGACAAGCTCCGGTGAAGAACCTCCTAAGAAGCAATTCAAGACCAACATCATCGATCTGAAGGAACACATGGTCGTCTCCGCAAGACGGCGAAAGAAGCGTGCTGGCAAAGAAGCTGATGATCGGAAGGGCAAAGCTACTGCTCAAAGCAGCACTCCACAGCAGACACTGACGCAGCTGAACGTCTCATTGAGGAAGGTCAGCTCGGCGGTGATGCAGATCGAACTGGCGTGTGCGGAACTCTTCCCTCACATGAAAAACATACAAAAACTTGTAAAAGATCTAGAGAAGCAAGTAACTCCATAGAGTACTTCTTCTTTATTGTAAAACCGTTATGGAAAATAAATAAACAAGCTTTTTCCTTTTTAAAACAAATCTCTCTTTATAATATAAAAACTTATGTTAAACAGAAAAACAAAACATGTTTTCATGTCCGGCGTTCTAGATCGGTCGTAAACATCCTTGATCCCGAGAAACGCAACTTGCATAACTGACGGAGATGTCGGTTCTCCTTGTGAAAACGACATCCGTTAACTTGCAAGGTGATGATCATGAGAACGTCCTGTGTTCTCGAAAGAAACGATATCCACCTGTCCACAAGCCAAAAACGTCTTCCAGATATCGTATCCCTCCATGATGTCTAAATAGGTGTAACCTTGTCGCACATGCACTCTACTCGAGGTATGCTCCCGTCAATCTGGCCACAACGGTCATGGATGCATGTGATAAAAGTTGTAGGAAAAACCATAAAAAGAAGAGCCAAAACAACCGTGAAAGAAAAATGCAAGAAGAAAACGAGTTGAAAAACTCTCATGTTTGTAGCCTGGAAACCATATAAAGTGACGAAGCAAAATTTCAAACCATGACAAAATTTCAAAAAGCAAAATCTTGAAGATCGTAATGGTTTGGAGTTTTGTGAAAAGAATCTACTTTTCCTATCCCCGAAAAATATTTTATTTTATTTTCTTTTTCTTTTTCTTTATCTTCTTTTCTTTTTTTTTCTTCTTTTTTTTCTCTCTCTCTTTCCTTTTATTTTCTTTTCTTTTACTTTTTTTTTCTTCTTTTCTTTCTTATTCCTTCTTCTTCTTTTTTTTCTTTCCTTTCTATTTCTTTGTCTTTTCTTTTCCTTTTTTTTTTTTCCTTTTACTCTTATTTTTTCTTCTTCTTTTTTTTTTCATTTCCAACTCTTCTTTTTTTTCTTTTTCTTTTTTTTTTTCGGGAACAGGTGGGGTCTATACTTTGAAAAATAGGTAAACATTTTTCTATAAAAGGCAAAACAACGGTAAGCAAAAACCACAAAGCATCCAAAAGAAAACAAAACGTTCAAGCAAAGAAAACACAACGCATCAAGCACTATGCCTGCTCCATCATCTGTCTTCTTCGTCGAAGGTGCCTCCCTCGGAAGAAGAAACTGGTTGGCCTACAGCCTGATCAATGAACGCCCAGAGGAACTACCAAACGAGCTCGGCAGGATGCCTCGTCTGGTCTTCGTCGACGAACTCTACTCCTCCAGGTTCTTTGTCACTCCCATGGAAGAGACGTTCTTCCTGGAGGATCAAAGCACTCTGGGAACCTCCTTCTACGGCTCGGCCAATTCCGTCATGTTTTTCATTTCTGAAAGACTTTAGGAACTCAACCTAGAGCCCACTTGCCAATTCCTGGACCAAGGCACCTACTACCAGCTTTCAATGACTGCCCAGAGCATGCCCAGAGTAACTCGGTTACCACCAACTTGGCCAAAGGCCCGTCTACTGGTGTGGAACTACAGAGGAATCGCCAGGCGTTCCCAGGAGTTCGCGTATACCCTGAGGGATCTGAAGAACCAGTACAAGCCCAACATGGTTCTGCTCATGGAGACCCAGTGGCAGCCTGAAGACAATCACGGTGTCATTCCACTTCGTTTCCCTCTGGCAAACCGGTTCGAGCTTCCTAGCCAGAACAACACGGGCGGTATGTTGTTCTCGTGGAACGATAGCATTAGGGTCAACATTACCAATGAACCAAATAGCTTCAGGGTCAACGTTGAACCAAGGAGATAGATAATTTAAATAATAATAATGTAATAATAATATTAATAATATTTATGTTTCTGCATGTTTATGGCATCAATTACCTCTTATGTGAATGTTCTGTGGCAAGCTAGCGTCCCTCGACTGGATCCATTATGTACTAACTAAATGTTATAAATACAATATAATAAACATATGGAGCGAGCTATGCACAGCAAATAAGCAAAACAATCACCCAAAGACCTACCGCCCGCTCTGCTACCAAAATGAGACGCCCCGACCCGTATTTACCAGTCTCAGTAAACACGTGCCGAAACTGTACAACAGTAAATACAACACGAAACACGGCCCAATGGCCCAAAGATAATATCAATGAATATATCAAAGTAACCGGCCCAACGGCGCAATGTCACGTCATAAACATCAAAATCTGGCCCAACATCAAAACACGTTGCCCGACCTCGGGGACATCAACAATAGCACAGCGGAAGCATTTATTTTCTCAAAGACACCATATGCAAATACTGGATGCATGCTAATGGATCTGAGTCCTGTTCGAGGGATAACGCTGCAGCCTGTCTGGAATGCATCATACCTGAACCATAAATAAATCAACCTACGGGATGAAAGCCTGCAGGTGAGGGGTGAGCCCGAAGTGCTCACCAACCATGGATAGACAATCAATATGCAACACTATAAAATACTCAAGGTCGAAAACAGGCATAACAACCAAAATATACCAATCCAAAGGACTCGACCCAAAACTGGTCCAAGACCAAAAAAACTTAAACAAAAATCCAATTTCCAATTTTATCTTTCTGGGCTCCGTCACGGATAAGCTAGGGTCGTACCAGGTTATCAACCTGTTCCTGGTGCCAGACCAAAAAGAACCCGGGATCAACATCCCAATAACAAATCTCAAGGATCAACATCCCAATCAAACCGGCATCAACATGCCCATCACAAGTAACCCAGATCATGGCCACCACAAAACAGTCTCTAACCATCCGGTCGTACCTCTACTTACCACGTGACAATTATATCATCATCATCCAAAACCAAATCTCAGAGATCAACATCCCTAACCAAAACACCGGGATAGACATCCCAATCCAAAACCAAGGATCGACATCCTTATCACATTTTATTATTTAATCTATTATTCTTTATACCAAAAAGACACAGGGACAAACATCCCAAAACTCAATGCACGGGGATAAACATCCCAAAATCAATCAAGGCACTGGGATAAACATCCCGAATCAAACCACAGCAAATGCAACACTCAACAGTGTAACAATCATCAAACACAACAACCGAGTAATATAGGCATATATCAAAGGAAATCCATCCTCACCTTAGCCGAATACTCAACTCTGAAAACATCAACCGGTACAAAGCCGGTTCCTCGGGAAACTGGCTGATATCATAACCTATACAATAAAACTACATGCTCACATAAATGCACATAATTGGTATGCTATGATGCCATAAGCTGTAAATCAAACTCATCGATAAAACATCTCGATTATATATATATTATCATGAAATTATCCTTTTATCATAATTAAACCTTTTCCCAAAAATATTTCGTATGTATATAAGGTTACAAAAATATATTTCCAAAGCTATTAAATCAAAATATTTCATAAAATAATATACTTTTTCTAAAATAATAAGCAACATAATTTTTCTGGAAATTATATCATATATATGTATTTTTCGTAAAATTATTTTCATAAAATATATTACTTGCCAAAATATAATTACCAAATATTATTATCTTTAGAAAACCATATTTCCAAAAAAAATTAATCACACAAAATTATTTTCTGAAAATAAATACGAATTTATAAATATACATATATATATATTTTCCAAAGGTAAAATACTTTCCAAAGATTATATTATCAACATAATAATCTATTTCCAGAAATATTACTTATGTATACTATATATATATTTTCAGAAAATATATATTTTTATTTTTATTTAATTTTTTACAGATTAATAAATATATATAAGTATATATGTTTTTTTTAAAACAAAAACCGGACTGGGCCATGAATAGTGCGAGCCCAGACCAAGGCTGCAGGCCCGAAGCACAGGCCCACGACAGGCTTGGCCCGACACCAACCACAGCCCAACCCAGGTCGCAACCCGATCCACAAGCGTCCGTGTCGAACGCGGGTCGCGGGTCTGCTCACGTTTCTGCAGCGGCGGGCGACGACGACGTGGCGGGGCGGCGACGAGCAGGACGGCTACGGCTTGGCGAGACAAGGACGACGTCGCGGTGGAGCTCGCTGCTGCGGCTGCTGGTGGCTGTCATCGACAGCGGCGCGGGGAAGCATATCCGCGGGTCAGCTGTCGGGTCAACGCCTCCTGGCGGCGCGTCAGGTGGCGGAAACGAGCGGGGGAGGCGGCGACGGCAAGGCGAACCTGATGGTGGCGGTGGTGTGGCGAGAAAGCGGCTAGAGCTCTTCGACGTGCACAGTGACCCGAAGGGGAGGAGGGTGGCTACTGTTCACTCCAATTTTTTTTCTTTTCTTTTTTCTATTTTTCTCCTCTTTTTTCATTTCTTGTTTTATTATTTTTTTCTTTTTTTCTTTCTTTTTTTTCCTCTCTTTTTCTTTTCTTCTTCCTCTCTATTTTTTCTGGTTTTCTCTCCTTTTTTTCCCTCCTTTTTCCTTGCCTTTTTCTCTCTTTTTTTTCCTCTCTTCTTTTCTCTCTTTTTTCTTCTTTTCTTCTTCTCTTTTCCTCTCCTCTGCTTCCTTTATAGTCGTGTATCAGCCGCCTGCATAATTGAGCTCAATTATGCAGGTTTGGCTGCATATGGGGCGAGTCCAGACCGGACCAGAAAATAACTGCATACCCCCTTAGTTATTTTTCGGTGTGATTTTTCTGAGGATTCCGGGACCCAAAAAATACCAACCTTGGTCCGTGAAATCCACGGAAAAATCCCGAGCGCGGGAAAAACCTCGGTTTCGAAAAGCGACACTCGATTTTACCTTGAATTAATTACCTAAGCTTAAATTCAAAGGTAAATCACTGTATAACGACTTTTACTGTCCCAGTAAAAATACAAATTTTTACCCGGGCTGTTACATGTCCAAGGTAAACTGACCCGGGATACCAGTGGGAAACCAAAAAAAGGTATATATTTAAGTTAAGTATTTATAAAAGATAAAAAATTACGGGATTTTTCAGTTTCCTAATTAACTTCTTCTTCCTTGGCTGATGAAATTGAATGTGGACTCTTTCTCTTTCTTCTTTTTTTTTGGGTTAATTACGTTTGGACCCCCTGAATTCAGATTTATTTTTCAATCGGTGCTCGAACTTTTTTTTTCATCAATTCACCACCTGAACTCCCAATTTCGTTCCAATCGGTGCTTCCGTCCGTGTGCCCAAGGGTTCCGTCAGTTGCACAAACGGAAATCACGGATTGGCGACACCTGTTTCAATCCTGGCCGCCCATTTTTTCCATTAAATTTATTTCCACATAAAATTCAATAAAATTCAAACAAAAAATAAAAATAAAAAATAAAGAAAACAGATAAAGAAAACTAATATTTAACAAAAAAATTACTTCTCTTTTTTTCTTCTTCTTTTTTTTTTCTCCTCCTTCCTGCTACCTTTTTTTTCTTCTTCCTTTCTTCTTTTTTCTTTTTCTCCTACCTCCTCCTCGCTGCCCATTTTTTTCTCCTCTTCTTTTTTTCTCTTTTCTTTTTCTTCTTCCTCCCCATGCTCCTCGCTCCTCCTCCTCCTCACCGCCCATACCTCATCACCACCACTGCCGGACTGCCACCCTCCACCATCATCAAACACTACACCATAGCCATCAAACACCATAGTCCCTCCCACTACATACAACCCAGAGACACACCGATCCAACGACCAGAAAAATTCTGTTACAACCCAGAGACATCAAGTTCAAAAACACAGAACCTATAACCACCGGAAAAACGAAAACACCAACAACACACACCACTGCTAGGAATGATCCTGCACTAGCCAGAACCTAGATCCGGCACTGACATCACCAGCAACACCAAACGCAACTGACCCATCCACCGCACAGACCAGCAACACCAACCCGGACACCCCAGCTCGCCACCATCACAAAACCACCATCAACAGAGCTGAACAGCATGCACAGAACCCCAATCGATTATCCACAACACACACAACAACCAATAACAACCCGAAAGCAGCACCACACATCGGACCCGACAAAAGGAGGGCGGCAATCCTTCAATGGCGATGAGCGTCAGAGGAGGAAGAAGATGGTGGGCTACGGCGACGGTTGGGGCGGTGGGTTTTGTGACTCGCTGCTCCCACTCTCGATCCGATCTCCCTCACGCGGTGGTTCGTGGAGCTAGCGAGGCGACGCTCGTCGCTGGCCCAACCTTCGGGCGGTGCGTGTGTCGTCGGCTTTGCCAAATCGAACGCCAGTGGCGGCCAGGCTGTGTACTCCGCCCCCGGTAGTTCGTGGAGGCGGTATCGAGCTTCGTTCTCCGGCGCTCGGATCTGCTCTTCTCCCATGGCGGCGCCCTTTGTGGTTGCTGCTCCTCCCACCTCTAGCAACGACGGAAGCTTCCGTGGGAGTTAGCGGCGGCGGGATTTTTTTTTTCTTCTTTCTTTCTCTATGAGAAAGATGAAGAGAATTTTTTTTTTAATGATAGAGACGAAGAGAAATTTAAACTGCCCGGCAATTGTATTTTTTTTTTATGTATTTTGTATGTGTGTGTTTAGAGGGGGAGTAAATATCATTGATTATTAAAAAAAAGGAATAAATCTGTGGTCTAATTAGTAAATGTGGTCCAAAATTAATTTTTCCTTTTTTCTATATAATTTTTTTATATATATAATAATTTTTTTCAGTTTTTCTCAAAAGGAAAAAAAGAATTTAAAAACCGTGGCAAATTTTTTTCTATTTTCTTTTATGTAATTTTTTTTATTCTTTCTCAAAAAAAAAATTAAGACATCATGGAAAATAAAATTTTTTTATCTAAAGATATTATCATTTATTCTTTCTTAAAAAATAAAAAATTAATTTTATAAAGAAAGGTGATTAAAGAAATCTTTTTTTCTTTTATGTAAAGATTTTTTTTTCATTATTTTGTCAAAAATAAGAAAAGAATTTTACAAAAAAAATGGCCAAAGAAACTTTTTTCTTTTCTTTTTTATATTTTTATTTTCATTATTTTTCAAAAATTAAAAAAATTGACAAAGAAACTTATTTCTCAGTTTTTCTAAAAAAGAAAATTTTTTGAACGGGTACGATGATGCCACGTGGCATGCATCCAATGTGCTCTGTTAATCCACCAAACTGCATTGGACGGAAGCACCTAATTGCATTTAATTGGGAGTTCAGGTGGTGAATTGATGAAAAAAAAAGTTCGAGCACCGATTGAAAAATAAACCTGAATTCAGGGGGTCCAAACATAATTAACCCTTTTTTTTCTTTGAATGGGGACTCTTTCTGTTTCTATGGAAAATCTGAAATTGATACAAAACAAAATCCAACCTAAAATGAAATAACTGTCGATTAGTATGTGTATGAGATAGATGAAACACCAAATTTCGATTATGCCATGGTCTCCCTATGGATTTTTATGGATTTTTAGGGTGTATGAAATATTAGATCTTGAATGAAACAGAGCAAGCCTGGATCTTTCCTGTGAAAGAAACACCAGATCTTTAGTGTTTATTACTGCAGATTTTTCAGGCCAATATCTCTATCTCCTCCCTTCAATTTTTGCAAACCTTAGACTAGAAAAAGGAAAAGATGTGATCTAATGGAGAATACAAGGAGAATAATAGAGATAATAAAATTCGTTTTTTCTGTAAGATGAAGCATTCACGCCTTGTATTTGCCGCTAGATAGCTTCCTGTAAGATGAAGCATCCAGTATTGTCTTCCTGTGTTGTGATGAGATCTAATGGAAATTTAATTTTGGTTGGAGTGAGCTGCCACAGCAAGATTGAATCTCCATTGGTATAAGTTAATTTCAATACTTTTCAATTTATTATCTATTCTTACGAGATTGAGAGCCAAGGAAGAAAGTTTAAGAGCAGTTACGGTTTTTTATTTTTATCTTTTATAAATACTTAACTTAAATATATATCTAATCATCATATGAATAAATTTAAATTTAAACACATTGGATGCGCAAATAGCATTACCCTTCCGTGTGACACATTTGAAGGGCAAACTTGAAAGAATCACATTATCGGTATGTTGCCGAGAGAAATTAATCGAATTGATAAATAACAACGTATAAGATATTGGATTTGTAGGAGTAGTCTTGTACTGGTGTCTGTAGTTAGATCACAACAAATAAATTTCTTTCCCTATATCTATATCATGATAAAAACATAAAAAATTTTGCATCATTCTCTCCCACTCTCCTTATTGACATTTAATCTCAAAATTAATACTTCTGATAGTCTCTAGATTTAGTTATTTGGTGGTTTTTTTTTTTTGAAAAAATGAGCATTCTTCATTCATATAAATAGATCTAAAGATCTGAAATTACATAGCTGAAGATCTAATATAGCAAAAGCATAAGAAAAATCTAACAAAAGAATTTTTCTTAACCTACTATATAAAAATACACAACGTGATTTATCTCCTTCTATAGAGGATTTACAAAGGCACACTACTCTCGCGAGCATTAGATCCAGTATGGTACGTGCAGCAACCACCGTGCCGATAGGTAAATTTAAGACATACCTGTGGGGGAAAATATCCCTTTGTTGGCAAATTTCTGTAGTAGATAGAGAATCGTTCTTCAAATCGAATCTTCCTCCATGACTTTTGGCTCCCATAGTTTATTTGAAACAAAAAAAATGGTGAGAAAACTCCAGAAGGAGAGAAACCAACTCACAAAAAGTGAGACTAAACCCACAAAAAGTGGAGTATACCAACGAAACTAAAAACAAAAACAAAAACAAGCTAGAAGAAAGAAATTTTGGTGGGGGCTTACCGCCGGAAGAAAGTCGGCGGCAGCCCCAAGTTGTAGATATAGGGTTTTTTCTAAGAGAATGAGAGAAAATAGAAAACCCTAATTACCTCGAGTTTTTAATTTTAGTTATTTGGTGGTTTTATGATAACTAATTGGGCTTTTGGAGGAAACTAAGAAAATTGGAAATTTATGCAATATTGTTCATCATGAGTAATTTTATCATAACACAAATCATACAGAAATTAATACTTAATCTACCAATTATGTAAATTTAAAAAAAATATTTAATGAAGTTTCATACTAACAAAAAAAATCTTCCAAATGATATTTTAAATAAAATAGATTAAAAAATTATAGAATCAATTGCAATGTAAAAAGATAAGCATGGAGTGTATTGTAATTAGTTGTAAAATAAAAGAAAAAAATGTTCCATTAAACAAAAAGCTGGACTAATTGTGTTTTATTTCGCCAATACTGAATTCAAACCAAGATAATAATACTATTTGTTATCTTTATTTTCATTTTGAATTAAATCTTCAATACCATACATTTTTTTTTTTTTTTAGGAACCAATAATTCTTCTTCCATTAGCATGAGTTCAAGTCATGCTGGAAAAGATGACCTACAAAAGGAGGGACTGAATGATCCCAAAAAGAAGCCCCAGCATAAAGTCCATACTGCGCTAAACCATGCGCAAGCTAGTTTGTGCTTCTAGGTGAAAAACAGAATGAAAAGCAAATACTATGTCTTGACAATCAGTCTCCCACACGAAGTTATCAAGTGCCCATTGCCAAAGGAGTGTTAAAGCAAAGATGCCAGCCTGAATCTCAGCTTCCAAAGGTGAGTAAGCACCCAGTAAAGTCGAAGAGTTGCAGAAAAGGACATAGCCATGCGAGTTACAAACAATCATTCCAAGCCCGATCCCAGAGGAAGATACCGCAGCATTTGTGTTCAGCTTGTAAAAACTAGAAGCTGGAGCCTTCCAAGTAGAAAGTGGAGAAGTTCGAACAGAGGAAGAGGCCAAAGGAAGGGTACTGGCAACTGTAGAATTCTCCATCTGATAAGACACCAAAAAATTACCCGCCTGAACAACAAGATTTGAAGGATTAAGATGTTGATTTTGGAATATCAAATCATTTCTCGCCCGCCATATACCCCATAAAGTGATATCAAAAATCTCCATCTGGGGAGTAGAAAGTTGTAGCAAGAGATCTTGATACCACTCAGATGGTGTGACAGCCGAAGAAACAGGGAGGGGAACACCAGACAGCTGCCAAATAGGCTGAACAGATGTACTGAAACGCCCCGACCCATATTTACCGTACACAGTAAACACGTGCCGGAACTGTGACGACCCAACCATACCAAGCCCAGCATACAGTGTATACAACAGAAATCCGGACACAACAGCCCAAAGTAAAAACAACATTAATAACTCAACCGGCCCAATGGCCCAATAATATCAAAAAAACTGCACAGCGGAAGACTTAATAACTCACAAAGACTCTGTATGCGACTCATGATGCAAACTATGGATCCAAGTCCTGTCCAAGGGTTAACGCCGCAGCCTGTCTGGAATGCATCATACCTGAACCACAAATAACTCATCCTACGGGATGAGAGCCCGCAGGTGAGGGGTGAGTCCGAAGTGCTCACCAACCAAGGATAAACAGAGATATGCAGGCGACTATAATACTTCAAAGAAGAAATTCAGACAATAGTCACAACCTTACCAAAGACAATACCGTACAAGACAGACCAAACTCAAAGTCTCGACCCAGACATACCAAGGACTTTATTATTATTCCAATTTTATCTTTCTGGTCCCGTCACGGATAAGCTAAGGTCGTACCAAGCTATCAACCTGTCTATGGTACCTGATCAAAGAGAACCCGGGATCAACATCCCAATATCAAATCTCAGGGATCAACATCCCAATATCAAATCTCAGGGATCAACATCCCAATCACAATCTCAGGGATCAACATCCCAATCAAACCGGCATCAACATGCCCATCACAAGTATCCCAGATCATGGCCACCACAAAACAGTCTCAAACCATCCGGTCGTACCTCTACTTACCACGTGACAATAAAATCACCATCTCAAATCAACTTCCAATTTCCATTTTTTTTTCTTTTTCCCAATTATCTATATCACAGTTTATTCCAATTTCCTAACTTCCTATTAACTCAAATTATACAACAGACCATTCCATTAACAGTTTCATAGCATTAATTATTCTCAATCCAACATCAATCACAATACAGTATCCAAGAAACCAATAACAGTCAACACAGATGTTCAATCAAGCAGGACAATATCAGCAAGTCACACTCAGAACCAACATCAACAATCCATATTATCAATTAACCAACAATAATATATATCATCACAATTTTCCAATTTTCATTTTCTCAAGTTATTCAACTTCCCGTTATCACAAGTTAATCCACAGACCCAACCAATCAACAATCTCATAACTCTAATTAATCACATTTAACAGTTCAACAATTATCCACAATTTCCACAAGTTCAACAACACAGTCCAACAACAGCAACAACAATAACCATCGCAGTCAAATAACTATCAAGGATCATCTCAGTAGTTCAATCAAGCAGTTAATCACACACAGTATTACAGGCACATATCAAGGGTTATCCATCCTCACCTTAGCCGATTACTTAACTCTGAAGACAATGACCGGTCAAAAGCCGGCTCCTCGGGAAACCGCCCGATATCCAAACCTATACAATAGAACAACATGTTCACATAAATGCACATAATCGGTATACTATGAAGCCAATACTGCAAAATAAACCCATCCCGGTTCATATCCTTTATTATCATCTTTTACCGAAAATATTATACCGTACGTATATCCAAATATAATTTCGGTACCATACTTTAATTAAAATTCTTTTCAAAATATTTCCATAAAATAATATACTTTTTCCAAAATAATAATTATCATAATTTTTCTGGAAATTATAACATATGTATATATTTTCCATAATATTTCCATAAAAATTATTATACTTACCAAAATATAGTTTCCAATTATTATTATCTTTAGAAAACTCCTTTTCCAGAAAATATAACCATATAACTTATTTTCTGATAATAAATACGAATTTATTAATATACATATATATTTCCCAAGTTATTCCCGTATGCATAAATATTAATTATTTTCCATATCTTAGACTTTCCCAAAATTCCATAATAATCATATATTTATTTTCCTAAATGCTTCCATGTTTCAATTTTCAAAACATTAACCATAAAAATATACATATCAAATTTTTTTTTTTTATTATTATTATTATTATTATTATTATTATTATTATTATTATTATTATTATTATTATTATTATTATTATTATTATTATTATTATTATTATTATTATTATTATTTTAAATTTCCGGACTGGGCCAAATAGTGTCAGCCCAGACATCCAAAATCCAAACCACACTAGCCCACTCCCAAGCCCACATGCCCAACCCAAACTAAAACCCTTAACCCACAAAACCAAAGCCCACATGACCAAACCCTAAACCCATCCAATACGCGCGGGTCGACCCCACCCATATCATCACGTAACCGGGTTGCCAACATCCAAGCTCACCTTGAGCTGCAGGTGTCTGCGACGGCGGCACGGGACGGGCGAGGCAGTGCGAGGCGAGGAGGCAGTGCGACGAGGCTACGTCGGTGCTGGCGTGTGACTCGACGGCGGCGTGCGGCTGTGCGACGCGAGCTAAGGGGAGGTGGATCCGAGTCGGGTCTTCCTCGTCCAAGGTCGTTGGCGGCGCCTTGCAGCGGTGACAGGGGCGGCACGGCGAACTCGATCTGGCGGGTTCGTTGGCTGGCGGCTGCAGGACTCGGACGGCGACGTCGCGTGGGAGAAGGACAAGGAGAAAAGGGTAGCGACGACGAAGTGGTGTTGGTGAGGCCCGACCGCTGTGGAGGCGGTGGGTGGCAGCGAGTTCACGGCCACGGTGGCGGTGGAGAAAAGGAAGAAAAAGAAGAGAGGAGGGGTGCGTGTTGTTGTCTCGTGGGGCGGCGGTTGGTGGCTGGTGTGTGGGGTCGGCTGGCGAGGAAGGGAAGAGGAGATGGTGCAGGTGGTTGATGGCTCGGTGGATGGTGGCCGGCGATGGTGTGGTGTGTGGGTTATGTGTTTCATTTTGTCGTTTTTGTATATGCTGGCTGGGTTGTGCAGGGACGAAGGAACGTTTTTTTTTTTGCAAATGGGTGAGGAACGGGATTGCAGAGGAAAGAATGAATGTGATGGTGATTGTGCAGATGAGGCAGGAAAGAAAAAAGAGATAGGCAGAGTCACGGGGCACCCAAACGGCTCACAGGTGAAACAGGGAAGGCCGGCTGCGTGACTCAATCACGCAGTCGTGTCCCGACCGGACCAGAAAATAACTGTAATACCCCCTTTGTTGTTTTCCGGTGTGATTTTCCGAAGATTTCGGGACCCAAAAAAAATACCAACTTAGGCCCGTAAAATCCACGAAAAAATTCCGAGCGCGGGAAAACTCTCGGTTACGAAAAACGACGCTCGATTTACCTTGAATTAATTACCCAAGATTATTTCAACGGTAAATCATGGTAAAAAGACATTTACAGTCCCGGTAAAAAGCCAAATTTTTCTCGGGCTGTTACAGTCTACCCACCTTAAAAAGAATTTCGTCCCCAAATTTCCGTCTTATTCGTGGGTCCTACCACGATAAGCTTCTGGCACACTCTGCCAGGTGTCCAACTCCATCCGAGATACCGCTTATACCATTAAGTGATATCTCATCCTCTATAAGAACCAAACCTCATGACTGGAAAACTTACACACAGTCATGGACTCTCCTCTGCGATCAAGAACTACCTCAGACTCCGAGAACAACAGCTACATCGGTGGCACTTCCTTCCTGACAAGCTCCGATGAAGAACCTCCCAAGAAACGGTTCAAAACCAACATCATCGGCCTGAAGAAACACATGGTCGTCTCCCCAAAACGGCGAAAGAAGCATGCCAACAAGAAGGCTGAGGATAAGAAGGGCAAGGCGGCGGCTGAAAGTAGCACTCCGCAGCAGACACTGACGCAGTTGAACATCTCACTGAAGAAGATCAGCTCGACGGTGATGCGAATAGCACTGGTGTGCGCGGAACTCTTTCCTCACATGAAAAACGTACAAAAACTTGTAAAAGATCTAGAGAAGCAAGTAACTCCATAGAGTACTTCTTCTCCTGTTGTAGAACTGTTATTAAATAAATAAAATAAATTTCCTTTTTAAATCAAAATTCTTATATTACAAAGTCTTATGTTAAACAGAAAAATAAAAAATCTCAAAGCAAAACAAAAATCAACAATAAGGATATAAAATCCAACATAAAGAAATTAAAAACAGAACTCGTTTAACAAAACCAAAACGTGAAGAAGTTAAAACAAAAATATACTTCATGATCGGTGCTCGTATCGGACGTAAACATCCTCGAACCCAAGAAACGTGACACGTACAGCTAACGGTGACGTCGATTCCCTCGTGGAAAAGACATCCGTTAACTTGCACGGTGACGATCACGAGAGCGTACTGTGTTCCTCGAAAGAAACGTACCCACTTGTCCACAAATTCCGCATGAGCCAAAAACGTCTGTCAAGTCTCGTATCTCTCCACGATGTCCGAACAGCTGTAAGCTTGTCGTACATGCGCTCTACTCGAGGTGTAGTCCCATCAGTCTAGCCACAACGGTCACGAATGCATGTGATAAAAGATGCAAGAAAATATAATGAAACCATGACAAGAAATGCCAAGATAGCCAGGGCATAAGAAAATCGTAAGGTGGAAAAGAGCTGAAAAACACTGGCATTTGTAGTCCTAAAAACGTGTAAAGTAACGAAGCAATAAATGAGGCAACGGTAAAATTTTCAAAAAAGTAAAATCTTAAAAATCGAAACAGTAAACACGCTCCCCATAAGAGTATAAAAGAAACGGAGCGGTGAGGTGTAAACCATCAAAAGCATTTGAAAGCAAAGAAACCGCTCAGGCAAATAAAACACAACGTTCAAAAACAAAACCCCACACGTCCAAAACAAGATGCCTGCTCCATCATCCGTCTTCTTTGTTGAAGGTGCCAACCTAGGCAGAAGAAATTGGCTGGCCTACAGCATGATCAACGAGCGTCCAGAAGAACTACCGAACGAACTCGGCAGAATGCCTCATCTGGTCTTTGTCGACGAGCTCTACTCATCGAGATTCTTCGTCACTCCCATGGAAGAGACGTTCTTCCTAGAGGACCATGGCACCCTAAGGACCTCCTTCTACGGATTGGCCAACTCCGTCATGTTTTTCATTTCTGAAAGACTTCAGGAGTTCAACCTAGAGTCCACTTGCCAAATCCAGGAGCAAGGTGCCTACTACCAACTCTCGATGACGGCCCAAAGCATGCCCAGAATGACTCGATTACCTCCAACCTGGCCAAAGGCCCGACTACTGGTGTGGAACTGCAGAGGAGTTGCAAGACGTTCCGAGGAGTTCTCGCGTACTCTGAGGGACCTGAAGAACCAATACAAGCCAAACATGGTTCTTCTCACGGAGACCCAGTGGCAACCTGAAGATAATCACAGTCTCATCCCACTCCGGTTCCCAGCAGCAAACCGGTTCGAGCTCCCTGGCCAAAACAACGCGGGCGGCATATGGTTCTCATGGAGCGACAGGATCACGGTCAACATCAACAATGACCCCAACAGCTTTAGGGTCAACGTCGTTCCAAGGCGATAAATGTATTTTTATTTTTTTTATAAAATATCAATGTAATGTTTCTGTCTGTAATCAAAATATTAGTATTATTAATAATATTTATATTTACGCTTACTTGTGGCATCATTACCTCTTATGTGTATGTTCTGCGACAGCTGGCATCCCTTGACTGTATCCATAATGCACTAACTAAGATGATATAAAATAATAAACAAATGGAGCGAACTATACAAACAAGACAACAACACACATAGACTGCCCAACAAGACCTAACGCCAGCTCCGCTACTAAAATGAAACGCCCCGACCCGTATTTACCGTACACAGTAAACACGTGCCGGAACTGTGACGACCCAACCACACCAAGCCCAACATACAGTGTATACAACAGAAATCCGGGCACAGCAGCCCAAAGTAAAAACAACATTAATAACTCAACCGGCCCAATGGCCCAATAATATCAAAAAAACTGCACAGCGGAAGACTTAATAACTCACAAAGACTCTATATGCGACTCATGATGCAAACTATGGATCCAAGTCCTGTCCAAGGGTTAACGCCGCAGCCTGTCTGGAATGCATCATACCTGAACCACAAATAACTCATCCTGCGGGATGAGAGCCCGCAGGTGAGGAGTGAGTCCGAAGTGCTCACCAACCAAGGATAAACAGAGATATGCAGGCGACTATAATACTTCAAAGAAGAAATTCAGACAATAGTCACAACCTTACCAAAGACAATACCGTACAAGACAGACCAAACTCAAAGACTCGACCCAGACATACCAAGGACTTTATTATTATTCCAATTTTATCTTTCTGGTCCCGTCACGGATAAGCTAAGGTCGTACCAAGCTATCAACCTATCTATGGTGCCTGATCAAAGAGAACCCGGGATCAACATCCCAATATCAAATCTCAGGGATCAACATCCCAATATCAAATCTCAGGGATCAACATCCCAATCACAATCTCAGGGATCAACATCCCAATCACAATCTCAGGGATCAACATCCCAATCACAATCTCAGGGATCAACATCCCAATCAAACCGGCATCAACATGCCCATCACAAGTATCCCAGACCATGGCCACTACAAAACAGTCTCAAACCTTCGGGTCGTACCTCTACTTACCACGTGACAATAAAATCACCATCTCAAATCAACTTCCAATTTCTATTTTTTTTCCTTTTTCCCAATTATCTATATTACAGTTTATTCCAATTTCCTAACTTCCTATTAACTCAAATTATACAACAGACCATTCCATTAACAGTTTCATAGCATCAATTATTCTCAATCCAACATCAATCACAATACAGTATCCAAGAAACCAATAACAGTCAACACAGATGTTCAATCAAGCAGGACAATATCAGCAAGTCACACTCAGAACCAACATCAACAATCCATATTATCAATTAACCAACAATAATATATATCATCACAATTTTTCAATTTTCATTTTCTCAAGTTATTCAACTTCCCGTTATCATAAGTTAATCCACAGACCCAACCAATCAACAATCTCATAACTCCAATTAATCACATTTAACAGTTCAACAGTTATCCACAATTTCCACAAGTTCAACAACACAGTCCAACAACAGCAACAACAATAACCATCGCAGTCAAATAACTATCAAGGATCATCTCAGTAGTTCAATCAAGCAGTAAATCACACACAGTATTACAGGCACATATCAAGGGTTATCCATCCTCTCCTTAGCCGATTACTTAACTCTGAAGACAATGACCGGTCCAAAGCCGGCTCCTCGGGAAACCGCCCGATATCCAAACCTATACAACAGAACAACATGTTCATATAAATGCACATAATCGGTATACTATGATGCCAATACTGCAAAATAAACCCATCCCGGTTCATATCCTTTATTATCATCTTTTACCGAAAATATTATACCGTACGTATATCCAAATATAATTTCGGTACCATACTTTAATTAAAATTCTTTTCAAAATATTTCCATAAAATAATATACTTTTTCCAAAATAATAATTATCATAATTTTTCTGGAAATTATAACATATGTATATATTTTCCATAATATTTCCATAAAAATTATTATACTTTCCAAAATATAGTTTCCAATTATTATTATCCTAAGAAAACTCCATTTCCAGAAAATATAACCATATAACTTATTTTCTGATAATAAACACGAATTTATTAATATACATATATATATTTCCCAAGTTATTCCCGTATGCATAAATATTAATTATTTTCCACATCTTACACTTTCCCAAAATTCTATAATAATCATATATTTATTTTCCTAAATGCTTCCATGTTTTAATTTTCAAAATATTAACCATAAAAATATACATATCAATTTTTTTTTGTTGTTATTATTATTATTATTATTATTATTATTATTATTATTATTATTATTATTATTATTATTATTATTATTATTATTATTATTATTATTATTATTATTATTATTATTATTTTAAATTTCCGAACTGGGCCAAATAGTGCCAGCCCAGACATCCAAAATCCAAACCACACTAGCCCACTCCCAAGCCCACATGCCCAACCCAAACTAAAACCCTTAACCCACAAAACCAAAGCCCACATGACCAAACCCTAAACCCATCCAATACGCGCGGGTCGACCCCACCCATATCATCACGTAACCGGGTTGCCAACATCCAAGCTCACCTTGAGCTGCAGGTGTCTGCGACGGAGGCACGGGACGGGCGAGGCAGGGCGAGGCGAGGAGGCAGTGCGACGAGGCTACGTCGGTGCTGGCGTGCGACTCGGCGGCAGCGTGCGGCTTTGCGACGCGAGCTAAGGGGAGGTGGATCCGAGTCGGGTCTTCCTCGTCCAAGGTCGGTGGCGGCGCCTTGCAGCGGTGACAGGGGCGGCACGGCGAACTCGATCTGGCGGGTTCGTTGGCTGGCGGCTGCAGGACACGGACGGCAACGTCGCGTGGGAGAAGGACAAGGAGAAAAGGGTAGCGGCGGCGAAGTGGTGTTGGTGAGGCCCGACCGCTGTGGAGGCGGTGGGTGGCAGCGAGTTCACGGCCACGGTGGCGGTGGAGAAAAGGAAGAAAAAGAAGAGAGGAGGGGTGCGTGTTGTTGTCTCGTGGGGCGGCGGTTGGTGGCTGGTGCGTGGGGTCGGCTGGCGAGGAGGGGAAGAAGAGATGGTGCAGGTGGTTGATGGCTCGGTGGATGGTGGCCGGCGATGGTGTGGTGTGTGGGTTATGTGTTTCATTTTGTCATTTTTGTATATGCTGGCTGGGTTGTGCAGGGACGAAGGAACGTTT
Organism: Turnera subulata; assembly: GCA_028386065.3. Lineage (NCBI taxonomy): Eukaryota > Viridiplantae > Streptophyta > Magnoliopsida > Malpighiales > Passifloraceae > Turnera > Turnera subulata. Next base: position 44,387 of record JAKUCV010002612.1, on the reverse strand, counting down.
TTTTTTTTTTGCAGATGGGTGAGGAACGGGATTGCAGAGGAAAGAATGAATGTGATGGTGATTGTGCAGATGAGGCAGGAAAGAAAAAAGAGATAGGCAGAGTCACGGGGCACCCAAACGGCTCACAGGTGAAACAGGGAAGGGCGGCTGCATGACTCAATCACGCAGTCGTGTCCCGACCGGACCAAAAAATAACTGTAATACCCCCTTTGTTGTTTTCCGGTGTGATTTTCCGAAGATTTCGGGACCCGAAAAAAATACCAACTTAGGCCCGTAAAATCCACGGAAAAATTCCGAGCGCGGGAAAACTCTCGGTTACGAAAAATGACGCTCGATTTACCTTGAATTAATTACCCAAGATTATTTCAACGGTAAATCACGGTAAAAAGACTTTTACAGTCCCGGTAAAAAGCCAAATTTTTCCCGGGTTGTTACATGTACAGTCGCAGAACAAGTGTAAGGTGGTTTCATCACGCTATGAACACAATGGGCAAGCAAGGGGAACATCAACATGACGAGTAAGCAGAAGGCTTCTTGTAGGGAGGATGCCATGAACCATCTGCCATAAGAAATGACAGACGCGAGGGGGCAGGAAGAAAGACCACAAATGCTTCCACTGAATAGCTGAAGCCGATGGAGCAAAACGATGGAGAAGGGAGAGATGATAACCACTCTTCACTGTGTATGTTCCACTCTTGGTATGAGGCCAACAAAAATAATCTGAAAGAACAGTAGTACTCAATGGCATATTCAAAATAGTATTTGCACCCTGCGACCCAAAATTAGATAATACATAGTCACTATTCCAATTCCGTTCAGATATACTCATTAGGAGATGGACTTTATCAGAGACATGAAAAGGAGAAGTAGAAGCATTAACTACGGAGAAGACATGGCCATATAACCATTTATCATCAAGGATGCGAATAGTGTAACCATCCCCAACAACCCAACTTCCACCAAGTGATAATAAATCCCTACCACGAAGAATACTTCTCCACACATAACTCGGTTGGTACCCCAATTGAGCATGCATAATATTATGGCGAGGAAAATACCGAGCCTTGAAAACCTTTGCTGCCAAAGAGTCTGGGTTTTGAAGAAAACGCAAAGCTTGCTTTGCTAATAGAGCTTGATTAAAGAGAGAAAAATCTCGGAAACCAAGTCCACCATACTGTTTTGCCAGGCATAATTTTTCCCACAATAACCAATGAATACCCCTTTTCCCGGTGTGTGACTCCACCAAAAGCTCCTTGTAGCACTATCTAATTCCTGACATATAGCATCAGGTAGGAGAAAACAAGACATAAAATACGTGGGAATGCATTGAACCACAGACTTTATTAGGATCTCCTTCCTTGCTCTAGAAATGGTGCGCTCCTTCCACCCACTTAATTTTTTATGGACCCTATCACAGACTGTTGAGAAAATGACTTTCTTCGAACGACCAATCATGGTGGGCAATCCAAGATATTTTTGAAACCGATCAACTGCCTTAAAACCTATCCGATGATGGATTTGATTAACAACTGCATCAAGCACATTCCGGCTCGTGATTAATTCAGATTTTTCAAAATTAACTCGCTGCCTAGAAGCTTGTTCGTAAGTAAGAATAATAGCCAAAAGTGCATCAACTTCATTAATATTGGCCTGGGCGAAAAGAATACTGTCATCTGCAATGAAAAGATGGTTAATGGGTGGAGCAAGACGACATATCTGGGCACCATGAATAAGAGCCCGCTGTTTAGCCTGTCGAAGAAGTGCGGAAAAGCCCTCTGCACATATCAAAAAGAGATATGGGGAAAGAGGATCGCCCTGATGAAGTCCCCTGCTTGGGAAAAAAAAGATGTTGTAGGTCTACCATTTAGCAAGATAGAGTAAGAGACTGAAGAAACACATAACATAATCAAAGAAATCCACTGAGGTGGAAATCCCAGTCGAAACATCATGTGTTCAAGAAAATCCCATTCCACACGATCATATGCTTTACTCATATCCAGCTTTAAACCCAAGACACCTGTTTTACCTTCTCTTTTTTTTCTCATATAGTGAAACACTTCAAAAGCAAGAAGTGCATTATCCGTGATTAGACAACCAGGAACAAATGCACTTTGAGAAAGACTGATAACACGAGTTTGAGCCTATTAGCTAAGACTTTGGATAAAATTTTGTAAAGGACATTACACAAGCTAATCGGCCGAAACTCACTAGGAAGTTTAGGAGAACTAATTTTTGGAATAAGACAAAGAAAAGTAGAATTGAAAAAACTTGGAAAAGAGGAATTATTAAGACAACATAAAAGAAAAGAACTAACATCCGTACCAAAGTGATTCCAATGTTGTTGGTAGAAAATTGCAGGCAGGCCATCAGGTCCAGGAGCCTTTAGAGGATGCATTTGTTTTAGAGCTTGAGAAATTTCGTCCAGACTAAATGGCTTGAGCAAGATTTGACAGTGTGCAGGAGTAACCATGGGAGATATGCAATCCAAGACAGGGGTCATATCACGGACACCATCAGAAGTGAAGATATCCGAAAAATACTGATGGAAAACTTGACAAATTGTTTGCTGATCAGAAGTCCAGGAGCCACTAGCATCAGTAATTCCTTTTACGAAATTACGACGTTTACGTTGACTCGCTTTGCCATGAAAATAGCCAGTATTTTTATCACCCTCTTTTAACCATTCAATACCATACATCTTATTAGAATTTGAAAGTAACACATTTTTTATCCAAAATTGAATTTATTTTATAGCATACAGTTTTTGTCTTTGGGAAAATATTGGCAATCCTGCAACGGATCCGATTTATAAATGATTAAAGACTAGTTTCATCCCTATGTTGGATTTTGGCTTCTTTTCATCCCTTTGTTTCCCCTAGTTGGTCTGTTTTGGTCCCTCTCGTCGGAATCCGGAGAAAAATGCTGACATGGCAAAGTTTCCGGCGCCACATCAGCATATGTGGAAGCCATATGTCAGGTCGAACCAACAAATCAAACCGGCTCAACCCGACCTGACCGTTTTGCCCATCTAAAAGACCCACTTTGCAAGTCCGGCTCAACCCATTTCTTTCTTTTCTTTTTACCTAAAATTAATTTCTCTAAAACTTTTTATTGAATTAAAAATTTATTTAAAAACAAAATAATAACTTATACTAATTAAATAATAACTTATAAAAATTTAATTTTAATACAACCTTTTATTGAATTAAAAATTTTTTAAAAATAATAAATTATACTAATTATAATACTAGTTAGTATAATTTCTTATTACAATTTAATTAGTATAAATTTATGAACGAATTGCCAATTTAACTCTTTGACCGATTATGGTTGTCTAATTTCCCTCAAATTGCCCCTAACTTACCCAGGATGCGACACGTTGACAATGAGTGCCCAATTCTAATTAATTTAGCATTAGTTCTTTTTTTTTCTATTTCAAAATTAAATTTACGATAAAAGAAAATTAGATATTAAACTAATTGGTAAATGGGACCCACTACCTGACTTCCCTCTCCAAGTCCTCCATTGACACACCGTCCACGCTGCTGCTCGGTTGCGCCGCCGACACATTCACGCCAACGATACTGTGCACAATGGCTTATTAGACATTATTTTTGGCATTGCAGTGAATTTCTTCACCATTTTTCCAGGTTCAAAAAATTTGGAAGCACAGCAACGAAAAGTCTCAAAATTTTTCCTCTATGACCGCCGCCACTCCCCCTCCTCCAGCCCTATTCCTCCCTCCCTCACTGGGCGTAGTCCAAGTAAACGGTGCTCGCGATATCGAAGAACCTGAACAGGCTCCATATCCTTGTGTTCTCTCTTCCTTGGTCTCCGGCAATTCGAGCAGTACGTGTGACAGAATCCCACATCGGAAAGGAAGGGGAAGGTCTTGGGCCATATATACAGGGGTGTTGCACACCCCACTAGGTTGACCTTTTGGGGAGAGGGTAATGACCCCGTGATTAGTGGTAGCGGAGCCGACCCAACCCAACTCTGATGTGTCACGCCAAGCGCTTCGTGGGGACAGAGTAGGCAGGGTGCCCGGTTGACGACGAGGGCGTCGTCGGATTCGGTGGGGGAGGATGTGACGGAATCCCACATCGGAAAGGAAGGGAGGAAGGGGAAGGTCTTGGGCCATATATACAGGGGTGCTGCATACCCCACTAGGTTGATCTTTTAGGGAGAGGGTAATGACCCCGTGACAGTACGTCACCCATCTGCCCCGATTTCGTCACCTGGTTGCTGTCGCTGCTGCTTCCGGAGTGGTTCGGTGGTCCAACCCTACATGGTGCTCCACGGCGTGACACGCCCTGGGCATCTCCTTCCTTTCTCTTGTTTTCTTTCTCGTTTTCTTTCTAATTTGACCGAAGAACAATTTACATCTAAGTGAAGAAGGTTTTTTAATATCTTTTATTTTGTTTTCCTTTTTAATTGAAACGAAGAGGAGTAATTTACTGTGGTAATAAAGGAGAGATATGTCCAGTGAATTGTTGAGGTGTTACCGGCGAGGGAGTACAACGGAGAAGGTGGATGTGCGTTCTTTGTGTCCTTTCATTTGCAATTGTTCAAATTGATTTTGTTTATAAAATGTGTAATTGATTTAAAACAACAAGAAATAGTAGAAAAAAGGAAAAATAAAACAAATTCGCAATAATAATATTAAAAAAATAACAATTTGAGACCCACCATACACATGTCGCATCCTAGGTGAGTTACAGTCAATCTAAGGTAAATTAAAGAATTTTTAATTAAATAAAAAATTTTATTAAAATTAAATTATTATAAGTTATTATTTTGTTTCTAAATGAATTCTTTTTTTTAATGAAAGATTTTAAACAAATTAATTTCAGGTAAAAAAAAATGGACAATGCCTCAGATTTACAAAATGAGTTTTTGGGTGGGCGAACCGGTCAGGTCGAGCCGATTCGATTTGTTGGTTCAATCTGACCACGTCAGTATTTTCTACTGGATTCCGACAAGAGGGACCAAAACAAACCAACTATGAAGAATAGAGGGATGAAAAGAAACCAAAATCTAATACAGGGATAACTTTCAATTTTAGCGCCCAACACAAAGATGAACAAGGCTTTAATTTGATTTATAAATTGTTGGTTCCAAGAGTGATTCAGGCTAGAGTCATTTCTAACATTTTGATGTTTTGTTGATGTTTTGTTGCTGGTAATTCGTTGATATGCTTCTGTTGTTGATACCATATGAGAAAACCAAGTCCCTGGGCTTTGAACCCGGGTGTTAACAAATATTATTGTTAACTAAAGTTCATTTATTTTATATTAAAGTATAATCACCAATGATCTGAATCACAAATTTGATAACACAATAAATATAGATTTTGATCCGAGAAAATAATGTTGAAAAGAATAATCTAATTAAGAAAAAAAAAACTGTTAACCTACACTGGAATACATGTGCACATTTGTGATTGTTTTCAGACTCACCATGTCCACATTACCTACCCTCCAGTCCACATTTGTGATTATTTTTAGACTCCCCAAGCCCCAGATGATTACCCACGGGACGGTAGATGAATTAGAGGTGGAATTCAAACTCTCAATTGATAGGACGACTCTAAACCCAACTAATTAAGCCAACTTTAATTGGTATAGCGAAATCACAGGTTGCACAGAACCGATAGCTGATAAAATCTCAATCAAGACCACCATCACAGGATGGTGCAGTAACTGCTCCTGCAGATGCCTTTATTTCGGATTTGGATTCTCTCCTGTACAGTATTCAACAGGAGAGATCCTGTTAAATAAATACCTTTGATTTGTTTAATCAATGGCTCTAAAATATGTAAGGTAAGAAAAACTAAAAAAATTAAATAAGGTAAAAATAAATTATCACCAATGATTTTGAAAATCATGGCCACGATTCAACCAACAGGACATAACTTTACAGGAGAGGATCTCAATCCCTTTATTTCACATCTACCCAATACCAATACCCTGGCACTTATAACTCATATACATACAAGGAACTAGAAAAAAAAAAAAAAGAGAGAGCTAGGGAATTTGGGAGACGGGTACATATCTTCTTTTTTTTTTTTAACGTGACGGGTACATACTACATAGTATCATATAAATATAATGTCCGTATAGTTATTATTGAGGACCCAAATGAACAGGTTTACCGGCGATATAATTAACAGGTCCCACACCAAGGAGCTTAATTTAGATTCGAGCAGTTTAAAGTTAATCCCTTTTCCCAGCTTCATTATCTCCCTTGCTTGCTGGTGGTGCTTGTTGACCCCCTTTTTAATCCATCATCAGAAGGAGGCTTTTCATGATCAGTGAGTCCTTGCTCTGCAGCAAAACCTGCCTCATCCTGCGCTGGCACCTTTTGCTTCTTCTCTGCAACCCTCCTGAATTCATCTGCAGTTGAAGGTGCTTTCACATCTGTTATGTATTCATGTTCTGCTTCCTTTGTCGTCTGGCTATATCTCTGGGAAATCATGGCCAAATCATATATATATATATATATATAGATAGATCACTTGTAAGTTGACTAAATTAATACGTACATGCACTGTTAAGATATGCATCCATACCTAGTGTTCACTGTTCACTTATGGAGAAATCTAAACAAGACTATATTTATCCGGCCGGTGATAAAGGCAGAAACAAATTAAGTTGAATATCAAAAGGTTTACAAAAAGAAAAAAGAAATTGTACATATATAATTTGAACTGATGAATCAATCATACACGACTCTTAAAGAGACTAGGTCATATATATATTTTGAACTCATGGAGGGGATCTTGTATATTCTGAAAACATATATATATACAGATTGAGACATGATGACTTAAGAAGAAGAAGAAGAAAGAAGTTCCATAGACACATACCTCGATGGGCCTATATAGAAATGGTGTCAAAGGCCTTCTAAGCCATGGTCGGAAGAAGTGAGACCGGGAAAGGACATGGCCACCCATTATTTTGACACTCCTCCTCCTGACCTGAGTCAGAATTTTGGTAAACGTGCGAAATGGAGAGTGAAGTAGTTTTTTTTTTTTTTTTTTTGATGAAAAGATGGAGAAGACCAGTACAACAAACAATGGACCAAAATTAGGTGCATGTGGATCAAGAGAGAAGAAGATTAAGAGGATGGCAAAGACAGCTTCCAGCAGAGATGCCACGTGTAGCACACGTGTCATTCCAAGAAATCAGCAATAGCTCTATAGATGTGCGTGCCTGATTGTTTTGAACTGTGAGGATCATGTCTGGCTAGCTATGTCGAGACGTCATAATAGTGGGCACTTATCCTAACAACGTCACTTTTAACCAGTTCTAACAAATGAACCTTGGTGTTATCTAAAAAAAAAAAAAACAAATGAACCTTGGCTTCCTCCAATATATAACAGAAAAAAAAAACAAACAAAACAAATAAACCTTCAAAAAATCTTTCTGTGTACTTTTTCTTTTCATTAGATTACTTCTATTTATATATTTACATGTGAAAATTTGTAATTTGTAATGGTGATGGTGAGATTAAGAGAGATATAAGAATACTAATTCGCTTGAGAACTGTTTTGATACAGGATTTGATGAAGTACGTCAGTAGCTATCTGCTCATTTTGGTCTGGGAGAGATTCAGATTATGAAAGAAGGGAGAGGAAACAAGCAAATATCGAGATTCCCAAAAAAAAAGAAAAAAAAGAAAAGAAAAGAAAAAATAAACAAAGGAATTCAGTTTTGAAAAAGTCAAAACTATGTCGTACACCGTAACTAGGCGTACAGAAGTTTACGAAGCTGGCAAGACGGCATTATTACACCATTCTGGCATTCTATATTATTTTCTTCCTTTGGATATAATGTAACAACTAACAAGGTATGTGAAAATTTACTAAGAGTAGTAGTAGTAGTGGAGGCCAAGCGAATTTTAAAAAAGGCGAGCATAAGTTACAGCCTACAGGAACATATGTGTGGCTGTGAATGGTGATGCCTTTTTTTGTTTTTTTTTTTTTTCTCAAGGAATAATCGACATCCCCAAGGCTTTCATGTTGACTTTAACAGGTGCTTGGCCATGACAACGATTCCTCAGGCTGCCAATAGTAAATTTCGTTATGAATGAAAGTTGGTTGGCATTAATTAATTGGGGTCATCTCCTTAAATCAGCAATTATAGCTGAAGTTGATGTTGCAGAATTTCCTCAACTCTTTTACGGTGAAGAGTAATGAGACTACCAGTGTAGCTCTCAAGTGATATTGAGATTGTCTTTTTATTTTTTTTGGTCGAAATATTGAGATTGTCTAAGGTGAAGGTCTCCTCGAGTCTTACTATTTGTTTGCCTAAAAATTCTGGCGGCTTGGGTATAAGGGAAATGAAGAGTAACAATGAAGTTTTTTTTGCTGAAGTTGATTTGGATAATGATTTCTGAACCTTATAAACTTTGGTTACAAATTATACTAGCTAAGTATTGGAAATGTGTTGGGGATGAATGGTGTATGAAAGAGGTCAGAATTGCATCGCATATTGTGGGAGAAGTTTGAAGGTGGATTGAAGTGGGTTATATCAAATGGAAAAGATGTAAGTTTTGGAAAGATTTATGTGTAGACAATCATGGGTATCTCATCAATGAACTTGATAAGCCAATTGACACAAATGTACTTGAGAGAAAGGTGGTTGATTTTGTTACTACAGATGGGGAGTGGAATCTGGATGAGATTAGAAAATATTTGCCTGAGTTGGTGACCCATAAGATCTTAGCAATTTGTCCTCCCTGAATTCATGATTCTAAGTGGAAGCAAATTTGGAAGTGGGATGGCCCTTAGTGCATCAGGACTTTCTTATGGCTTGTGGCTCATGGCCGAATTATGACGAATGTGCATATGAAGAGTCGAGGCTTTACTGATAATGATGAATGTCCTTGCTGTGCCGTTGAAAGTGAAAGTGTATTGCATGTCCTGAGAGATTGTGTTGAGGCTAAACAAGCATGGGATGAATTTTTCTGTGGAGTTCGGATGTCTTCCTGGCTTTTTTGACTTACCTTTATTGGATTGGCTTACGCAGATTCTATTTAGTCGAAGGAATGGCTATATAAGTGCTGATTAGGATATAATGTTTTGGGTCATGTGTTGGTTTATCTGGAAGAAGAGGAATAACAGGGTCTTTAGCCGAGAAAATCCTATGGATTTGGAGGTGTGTGTAAGAGCTGGTAAGCTCTTCTTGAGAGATTTAAAGGCATGTAGTTGCCGAATTCAATCTGTGCGTGGATGTAAGGAAGAAAGGTTGATAATGTGGGATAAACCGAAGTATGGATGGGTTAAAATTAACACAGATGGGGCTAGTAAAGGAAATTCGGGCCAAGTTGGTATTGGTCGGCTGATAAGAGATGAGGATGGCCGATTTATTCAAACTTTTACAGGAGGAGTAGGATGGTGTAATGCTCTGAGGGCTGAGCTCTGGGCAGCTAAGACAGGACTGGAAATGGCATGGGAGCTGGGGATGAAGAAGGTTGAGCTTGAGTTGGATTCATCTGCAGCTGTCGAATTAATTCAAAGAAGTCCCTCATACACAAATGAGTTAAGTATGATTTGCCGGAAAATTCAGGAGCTTTTAAATCGGGATTGGGATGTTTGTGTTGCTCATATATATAGGGAAGCAAATGCTTGTGCTGATTTTTATGCTAATAGAGGTATAAAAATTATAAGAAAGATAGATAAATACACAGAAACTTGTAAGGAGATCAGTCCTCTTTTGTTGAAGGACCTGTTAGGAGCCAATGGCTCTATAGTTGTACAGGTAGTTTGATTAATAAAAGGCTTTAAGTCCCCGATTTACCAAAAAAAAGGTCTCCTCAAGTCTCTGTCAAATTAAAAACAAGAAAGAAGAGTAATGAGAGTGGTTTGAGGGGAAATATTGATTTGTACATACTTGGCCATTAGTTTTCATTTCTTAATTAGCCTACAATACAAAGAATTACTTATCTACAAAAAGTATTGGCTAATAGTACATTTTATCTGTAACAGCCCAGGTAAAATTTTACGTTTTACCGCGGCCGTAATTCTTTTGCACAGGCATTTACCGTGAGGAATTAACCTTTGGTAATTATTTCATGGTAAATCGAGCATCGGATTCCAGTTCCGAGTCTTATTCCATACCCCGGATATTTTTAGGGAATTTTTGGGACAAGTTGGAATTTTCCGGATTGGTAAAAGTGTGAAAAGACGATTATACCCCTAGGTTAATTTAGAACCCAAGGGAAACTGGAAGGGCATATAAGTCTTTTGATAGTCCATATTTTTTTGCTCAATCATGCACACAGTAACCTCTATAATTTTGCTCAATCATGAAGAGTGGCCGGCATCTTTATGTCCTAATCCTATCTGCCTCAAATAATTCCCTTCTTTCTTTTTTTGGTTATAAAAACCATAACTCCCTGTCAACCCATGCACACGAAACCTGCAAACAACTTTCAACTTAGCAAACTGCCTGCTCATTCTCTACACCCAATATAGCAGCTACCCAGTCTCCATTTTTATTACTTTAAAAAAAAAAGAAAACAAAGAAACAAATCAACTCTTCAGCAACCCCAAAACGACATCACCCCACCACCACCACGCGCAGCACCTCCCGCCTCTCCTTCTCCTTCTCGCGTCTCCATCGCCACCACCAGGGCCCGCAAACACCGCCGCTGCAACTTCTTCTCCTCCATCCTCTTCCCGTCACGCCTTCAACCACGCAGCACCGGATCGAGAAGACAGCCGCGACCCACCGCACCTCCAGCCTCACATTCCGCCGCCGCTTCGCCGTGCAGTGCCGCCATTCCTCTTCCTCCTCGCCTGCCGCCGCCGCTGCTAGGTGAGCAGACCCGTTGCTGAAGACGACCCGGATAAGTGGGTCGCGGGTCGGGTTAATGGTCCAGGTTAGTGCCTGGGCCTGCTCTGGCTTGGGCTCTGCACTTGGGTTTCATGCTTGGGTTTAATACTTTGGACTAGGGCTGGCACACTAGGATTGGCCTGTGGACCTAGCTCATGGGCTTGGTCTGATTGGTCCAGTCCGAAAATAGGAAAAATAATAATAATCATACAGTAGAAATTATTATATACATGAATATATATTCTGGAGGCATAGAAAATAATAATAATAATCTTGCGATAAAATATATTATACACATTAAATACATATATATATATATATATAACAAGGATATAAATTGGGTAAAAATAATAACTATGTTATAATGGTACTATAAACAAATTACGGAAATAGACAATTATAAGCATACCATTTTGTTGTGCATTTATATGATTATATGTTAATGCATTTAGGTGAAGAGAACGTGAACGTAGGCTTGGAACCCGTGGGAGAAGCTCATGAGGAATTTATTGACTAAGGTGAGGACAAGTAATTATTAATATGTTGCCCGTTATACCGAGTTGTGGTTTGTTGGTATTTTGTTGGGTATGCCTTGATGTGAATAATTTGTTGTGACTGTGAATGGTTGATGGATTGGGTATCATGTTGTTGATATTATTGTTGTTACTGTCGTGCAATGAGTATGAGATGAGTACCGGGTGTACTAGTGTTGTGATTAAGATTATCCAGACGAGTTGAGAGGCAGAGTGCCTGCTCGGGGAAAGCTAAGAGAATTTAAAATGACAGTGAGTAATAATAATAATGGTATCACCTAGACAGTTAGATAATCACAGTTAAGTGTTGGTACGGCCAGATGGTAGTCCTTGTGATCTGTGTTATGAATTAAATTATGTTATGATAGGGAGGATTGCGGGACTCCCGGCCGAGGACTGCGGGACTCGATTGATTTCCGCCGGGAACTGCAGGGCCCGGTTATTTGTGGTATTTTGGATTTAACGGGGAGCACCCTAGAGTTAGCTAACCTGGATACCAGGCACAGCCAACATTTAATTTGTGATAGGGGTCCTGCTAATAAAATTTGGTTAAGTCTAACAGGCTAGATGTTAAGAAAGATAGCCGGTGAGCGTAGGTTCAGTTGATGTTATACCTCTGTGATGTATTGATTGTACTTGATAACTTGGTTGAACTGGTTGCTTGTATATTAATCATTACTTGTGGATTTTACCCGGTGAGCACTTCGGACTCACCCCTCGCCTACGTGACTCGGTCACGTAGATTGATTTACTTTTAGTACAAGAATGAGCCAGGCAAGCTGCGGCGTACCCTCTGCCAGACCCGGATCCATACCCCGCTGCATCTTTCCTTTGTGGTGTGCTGTTGTTATTTTCAAGTCTTCCGTTGTTGTTGTGTGTCACTTTGCTTCTATTGTTGTTGAGACTACTATTTGTAATAATTGTCCCCGTGTTCGAGTGACGTGTGTGTGGTTTACTATGTTACCCTGTGTTTGGATTTGACTATGTTGTATGTTCTGGATATTACCTCGGTAATAAAAGATGGGCTCGTGTTTACCGTGATCAATGGTAAATACGGGTCAGGTCGTTTCATTTTGGTATCGGAGTGGGCAATAGGTCTTTTGTTGATTGTTGTGCCTGTTTGTTGTGCATAGCTCGCTCCACAGGATTAACATATTATATGCATCTTCATATAGGTATCGCGACTTGGATCCGGTTGAGAGACACTAGCATGCTGAACAGATGCACTTGGATGGAGACCAAGTGTCGGTTGACCATCCACCTCAAGCTGGAGGTGGGCAACAAGCGTATGGTGGAGCACAAGGGATGCCACATGTGCTACCTTTGGAGATGATGCAGAAGATGACGCAAATTCTCCACAACCAAACCGTCCGCAATGAAGGACCGATCGACGATCCGGTCTACACCAAGTTAACCAAACTTGGAGCTGAAAACTTCCCGGGAGCAACAGATCCTCGTGTTGCAGATTTGTGGTTGTGCCAAACCACCAGGGTTATGTACAAACTGGATGCACAGATGACCAATGGGCGAATTATGCCGCATCTCTCTTTAGGGAGACTACTACTGACTGGTGGGAATCTGTCACACGGGACATGCCAAAGCCGTAGTGATGCCATGGGCGGAATTCACGGAGATGTTCAGAGATAAGTACATAATTGACCAGTTCCGAGAGCGTATGCAGTGTGAGTTCCTAGAGCTGCGACAGAACAACATGAATGTGACAGAATATGAGGAGAAGTTTAACCGTCTGTCCATATACGCAGAAAAACTTGCGGCAACTGTGGAAGCCAAGTGCCAGCATTTCTAGAGAGGACTACATCCCGACATCAGAGCAATTATGGGGTATAAGGAGTATTCTGGATACCAGGCTATGGTGAAAGATGCCTAGAAGGCCGAAGGAACCTGGTTAGACAAACAAGAAGTTCGCTGAGAAGCTCGGAAGAGGGCAGCCACAACGGTTCCTATGAACCAGAGCAAGAGGACATTTGTGACTACGACCAGTGCACCAGTAGTCGGACGAGGCCAGAACTCGTCAACATCATATGGACGTGTATGGAACAACAACCGCAGAGCTTCCACCAGAGGATGGACCGAAACCAAAGGAACCACCTCTGGTGATAATCGTACTAGAGCTCATTTGTCCACAATTAGATGTTTCAAATGCAATGAGTTGGGGCACTACTATTTTGCATGCCCGAAGCTTGGAAGGGCCGAGAATTCAACCCCAACGCAGACCATTCCAGTTTCGGTAGCAAGTGTACCGAGTGGACCTGGAGGTTCCAGACAAGGACGTGGATGAGGAAACTCTGCTGCACGGACACAATCTACTTCCAATCAGAGTGTAGCGGTTCCCAGAGCTTTCGTAATCACTGCAGAAGATGATCTTTGATGCTGCCCAAATGATTGCAGGTACCTTTATAGTTTATGATCATGTTGCACATACTTTAGTAGATGCTGGAGCTACACATTCTTTCATAGCTCAGAACTATGCCATACAACATAACTGTGAAAGTGAGAAGCTAGAACACCCGATGAGGGTTAGGTTACCTGCAGGTATTATAGTAAGGTTAGACCATGTATGTAAGGACGTACCCTTAGTATACGGCAAAGAAACCTTTCCAGCCAACTTATTGTCATGAACATGGGAGGTTTTGATATAATCTTGGGCAGGGATTGGTTGTCGAAGTATCGAGCAATGGTGGATTGCCGAGCTAAGCAAGTAACGAAGGCATCCACCGGAGATCGACCGATTGTCTTGACCGGTATAGGGAGAGCTGCGACCACATGTAGTATCTCTGCTACTCAGGATTTTGGAATGAAGCATTATGGTCTGAATGCCTTGTTGACCCATGTCTCAAGCGAAGAAACTTGGGAACCGACTCCTGAAGACATACTAGTAGTAAAGGAGTTCCCTGATGTGTTTTCAGAAGATCTACTGGGGTTGCCTCCCGTCAGAAAGATGGAGTACACTATCGACCTAGTACCTGGATTTACCCCCATCTCGATGGAACCTTATCGGATGGCACCAATAGAACTGTAGGAGCTGAAGAAACAGCTGGATGATCTACTTGAGAAGGGTTTCATTAGACCTAGTACCTCACCTTGGGGTACACCAGTGTTGTTAGTAAAGAAGAAGGATGGTAGTATGCGAATGTGCGTAGATTATCGGCAATTAAACAAGGTGACGATAAAGAACAAGTATCCGTTCCCAAGGATTGATGACCTCTTCGACCAGCTACAAGGAGCTACGGCATTTTCCAAGATCGACCTTCGATCGGGATACCATCAGATCAAGATTGCGGAGAAGGATATACCAAAGACTACATTCCGCACTCGGTATAGCCACTTCGAGTTCACAGTGGTGCCCTTCGGTTAACCAATGCACCAGCAGTGTTTATGTGCTTGATGCACTTAGTCTTGAAGGAGTTCCTTGACAAGTTTGTTGTAGTTTTCATCAATGACATTCTTATCTACTCGAAGGACAAGAAAGAACATGAAGAGCACCTGAGGGTAGTTCTTCAAAGGCTACGAGAGAAGAAACTACATGCCAAGTTCAGCAAGTGTGAATTCTGGCTAGGAGAAGTTTCCTTCCTTGGACATGTAGTAGGTGGAGATGGAATTAAGGTAGATCCTGCCAAAGTTAAAGTTGTTCTGGAGTGGGAGCCTCCTAAGAATGTGTCCGAAGTCAAGAGCTTTCTTGGCCTTGCAGGATACTATCAGAGGTTCATTGAAGGATTTTCCTTGATAGCCAGTCCCATGACGAAGCTGTTAAGGAAAGAACAACCCTTCACCTGGAGTCCAGAATGTCAGAAGAGTTTCAAGGAGTTGAAAAAGAAGCTAACCACAACACCAGTGTTAGTGGTACCCAAGCCAGGAGTAGAGTACGTGTTGTTCTGTGATGCCTCTGGCCATGGGTTAGGAGCTCTGCTTATGCAAAAAGGTCGAATGATTGCATATGCCTCCAGGCAATTAAGGCCTCATGAAAAGAATTACCCGACACACGATCTGGATATGGCAGCTGTGATTCTGGCATTGAAGATTTAGAGACACTACCTATTTGGAGAGAAGTGCCGGATCTTCACCGACCACAAAAGTCTCAAGTACATTATGACTCAAAAAGATCTCAACTTACTACAAAGACGTTGGTTTGAGCTATTGAATGATTATGATTGTACTATCGAGTACCACCCTAGAAAGGCTAATGTAGTAGCCGATGCCTTGAGTCGGAGACAGCCAGAAGAAACCTCCACTACTTACTCGATGTCTGCCCTCATCGAGTTAAGAAAGTTAGGAGCTGACCTGACAATTGATGATACAAGAGCCTTGATAGCACATATGAATGTCAAGTCCAACCTGAGAGGATGGATTGTGGAATTACAAGATGGAGATTCAGACCTTTTCAAGCTAAAAGAAGGAGTAGGTAGCAGCAAAGAAGATAAGTTTCGTATAGCGGAAGATGGAGCGTTGATGATTGGGAAACGGCTTTTTGTACCAAAAGTCGGAGACCTGCGTAGCAAGATTCTGGAAAAAGGACATATGACCCTGTATGCTATGCATCCAGGAAGTACCAAGATGTATCATAATCTGAGGAGCCATTATTGGTGGCCTCGAATGAAGAAGGATATGGCAGAATACGTTGCAAGATGCATCACCTCTCCATTTTGGAAGAGTCTACAAGAAGCACTCGGTACTAAGTTGAGCTTCAATACTGCCTTCCATCCACAAACGAACGGACAGTCTGAAAGGACTATCCAGACCCTGAAAGATATGCTCAGGGCTTGTGCACTCAACTTTAGTGGAAGTTGGGACAATTATCTACCTTTGGCGGAGTTTGCATACAATAATGGTTATCATTCTAGTATTGGTATGCCGCCCTTTGAAGCTCTCTACGGAAGGAAGTGTAGAAGTCAAGTTTGCTGGGATGAAGAAGGACTTCGATTGATCGTTGGTTCGGATTTGGTCAAACAAACAGTTGATAAAATCCAGACAGTTAAATAATGCATGAGAGCCACACAGGATAGACAAAAGAGTTATGCAGACAAACACCGACGAGAGATGGAGTATTAAGTTGGTGAAAAAGTTTTCCTCCGAGTTGCGCCATGGAAAGGCATAATCAGGTTCAGGAAGAAAGGAAAGTTAAGCCCCAGATACATTGGACCTTATGAGATCGTGGAAAGAGTCAGACCTTTGGCATACAAGATGGCTTTACCTGAAGAGTTATCACGCATTCATAACGTATTCCACGTTTCGATCCTAAGGAGGTACCGATCAGATCCAAATCATATAGTGACACCGGCAGAAGTTGAGGTAGCAGAGGATCTGACATATGCGGAAGTACCAGAGAAGATTCTTGCACAAGAAGTACGTCAGCTAAGGAAACGCACCATTCCCATGGTAAAAGTCAAGTGGAGTAAGCATTCAGCTAATGAATCTACATAGGAAGTGGAAGAGCACATGCGAGTGCAGTACCCATATCTCTTTGAAGAACCAGGATCGAATTTCGGGGATGAAATTCCTTAAGGAGGGAAGGCTGTAACAGCCCAGGTAAAATTTTACGTTTTACCGCGACTGTAATTCTTTTGCACAGGGATTTACCGTGAGGAATTAACCTTTGGTAATTATTTCATGGTAAATCGAGCATCGAATTCCAGTTCCGAGTCTCATTCCATACCCTGGATATTTTTACGGAATTTCCGGGACAAGTTGGAATTTTCCGGATTGGTAAAAGCGTGAAAAGACGATTATACCCCTAGGTTAATTTAGAACCCAAGGGAAACTGGAAGGGCATATAAGTCTTTTGATAGTCCAGATTTTTCTGCTCAATCATGCATACAGTAACCTCTATAATTTTGCTCAATCATGAAGAGTGGCGGGCATCTTTATGTCCTAATCCTATCTGCCTCAAATAATTCCCTTCTTTCTTTTTCTGGTTATAAAAACCATAACTCCTTGTCAAGCCATGCACACGAAACCTGCAAACAACTTTCAACTTAGCAAACTGCCTGCTCAATCTCTACACCCAGTATAGCAGCCACTCTGTCTCCATTTTTATTACTTTTTTTAAAAAAAAAGAAAACAAAGAAACAAACCAACTCTTCAGCAACCCCAAAACGACATCACCCCACCACCAATTCCTCTTCTTCTTCTTCCTTCACTCCCCACTGCCGACCCACCAACCTCGCAACTTCTTCTCCTCCATCCTCTTCCCGTCGCGCCTTCAACAACGCAGCACCGGATCGAGAAGACAGCCACGACCCACCGCACCTGCAGCCTCACATTCCGCTGCCGCATCGCCGTGCAGTGCTGCCGTTCGTCTTCCTCCTCGCCTGCCGTCGCCGCCGCCGCTGCTAGGTGAGCAGAACCGTTGCTGAAGACGACCCGGATAAGTGGGTCGCGGGTCGGGTTAATGGTCCAGGTCAGTGCCTGGGCCTGCTCTGGCTTGGGCTCTGCACCTAGGTTTCATGCTTGGGTTTAATGCTTTGGACTAGGGCTGGCACACTTGGGTTGGCCTGTGGACCTAGCTCATGGGCTTGGTCTGATTGGTCCAGTCCGAAAATAGGAAAAATAATAATAATCATACAGTAGAAATTATTATATACATGAATATATATTCTGGAGGTATAGAAAATAATAATAATAATCTTGCAATAAAATATATTATACACATTAAATACATATATATATATATATATAACAAGGATATAAATTGGGTAAAAATAGTAACTATGTTATAATGGTACTATAAACAAATTACGGAAATAGACAATTATATGCATACCATTTTGTTGTGCATTTATGTGATTATATATTAATACATTTAGGTGAAGAGAACGTGAACGTGGGCTTGGAACCCGTGGGAGAAGCTCACGAGGAATTTATTGACTAAGGTGAGGACAAGTAATTATTAATATGTTGCCCGTTATACCGAGTTGTGGTTTGTTGGTATTTTGTTTTGGTATGCCTTGATGTGAATAATTTGTTGTGACTGTGAATGGTTGATGGATTGTGTATCGTGCTGTTGATATTATTGTTGTTATTGTCGTGCAATGAGTATGAGATGAGTACCGGGCGTACTAGTGTTGTGATTAAGATTATCCAGACGAGTTGAGAGGCAGAGTGCCTACTTGGGGAAAGCTAAGAGAATTTAAAATGACAGTGAGTAATAATAATAATGGTATCACCTAGACAGTTAGATAATCACAGTTAAGTGTTGGTACGGCCAGATGGTAGTCCTTGTGATTTGTGTTATGAATTAAATTATGTTATGATAGGGTGGACTGCGGGACTCCCGGCCGAGGACTGCGGGACTCGGTTGATTTGTTTTAGGAAGGACTGCAGGACTTCCGTCGGGAACTACGGGGCCCAGTTATTTGTGGTTTTTTGGATTCAACTTGGAGCACCCTGGGTTAGCTAACCTGGCTACCAGGCACGACCAACATTTAATTTGTGATAGGGGTCCTGCTAATAAAATTTGGTTAAGTCTAACAGGCTAGATGTTAAGAAAGATAGCCGGTGAGCGTAGGTTCGGTTGATGTTATACCTCTGTGATGTATTGATTGTACTTGATAACTTGGTTGAACTGGTTGCTTGTATATAAATCATTACTTGTGGATTTTACTCGATGAGCACTTCGGACTCACCCCTCGCCTACGTGACTCGGTCACGTAGATTGATTTGCTTTTAGTACAGGAACGAGCCAGGCAAGCTGCGGCGTACCTCTGCCAGACCCGGATCTATACCTCGCTGCATCTTTCCTTTGTGGTGTGCTGTTGTTATTTTCAAGTCTTACGTTGCTGTTGTGTGTCACTTTGCTTCTGTTGTTGTTGAGACTGCTATTTGCAATAATTGTCCCCGTGTTCGGGTGACGTGTGTGTGGTTTGCTATGTTACCCTGTGTTTTGATTTGACTATGTTGTATGTTCTGGATGTTACCTTGGTAATAAAAGATGGCCTCGTGTTTACCGTGATCAATGGTAAATACGGGTCTGGTCGTTTCATTATCTATCAAAATATCAGCTAATACATTTTCAACACACAAATTCGTACTCCATGGGACCTTGATACCAGTGGGCCGTGGCCATTCATTTTTCCTTTTCTACCAAAGCCTGGCAGTGTTTTATTGACATTAATGATGTGCATTGGATTCTAGGAAGCAAACAGAGTTATCTTAAGGAAAGGAAAGCAAGGTGCGATATTCTATTTAGTCTTAAAGAGAAAAATGTATATACTATGATTCTTATTTACTTTTATCTCAAGGGAACCCTATTCTAGGGGATTGGGCTCCTCTCCAGTTGGGGGTAACAGGATAGATCCTGTTACTCCAATCTCAACCGTTAAATTAAATCTAACGGTTGATAATTACTTTATATTAAAAAGAAAATTTTTCAATCCAAGATCTAGGAATCTAACACCAGTATATTTCAGTTTAAAAATCTCAAAACCCAATCTAAGGATAACTACACAAAAAAAAGAGAACAAAAGAATACACAGAATCAAAATATCTTCTACTCTTCTTGTAGCAAGAGTTCTTTCCACACATTAGTTTAAGAATGAGGGTGGATTTTGAGGAAGGAGAAGAATGGATTCTAAGGCTGGTTACAACTCCATCTGATTGTTTAACAAATCCACTCATCAGTTATTTTTACTCTATCTTTGCAATAATCATCAGCCCATCTCTCAAAAAAAGAAAAAGAAATTCTTTCTTTTCAAATCTTTTTTATCTCCCTCTCTCTATGTATTGTGTATAAAAATTAAACTGGGAGAAGATATCATTTGTAGTTTTGTTGTCACTGATATCTGAGGTTTTGTTTGGGGAAATCAGTTTGCAGATCCAAACAATTGAGAAGAAGAAAATGAGAGAAGATGAACAAACACAGAGAAGAGGAGCCAATTTAGTTTTTTGAGTAAATAGAATAGAAGTCAATTAAATATTCAATATCACGTGCTTAGTAAAAAGTTATCTTTTTAATATAAAGTAATTACCAACCGTTAGATTTAATTTAATGGTTGAGATTGGAATAACATGATCTCTCCTGTTACCCCCAACTGGAGAGGAGCCCAATCCTATTCTAGGATATATTCTCCCTTTTAGAAACTGGAAGGTGGCTTTTAGGTAGCTGGTGCAGGGGTCATTGCCATGGGCACGCCTTCTCATGTGACTGTGTAAGATAATCCTCGAGAAATGATAACATAAATACAATTTGCGTGCTTCTTTTCACAATGCAGGCTTTCCTTCAAGTTGAATTTACCAGAATAAATAGTAAGGAGTTCAATGGGAAAGTTGTTGTTAATGGGGAGGCGCATGTATTTATTAGTAGTAGATGTACGAGTACGGCCCACCACTTCAAGATTGTTTGTTTTCCTTCCCATTTATTTCCTTTATAATTTATTCGACTGCTTGTATTCTCCAATTCTGAAAGATCCTGGCTTTCATTCTTGTTCCTCATCGATTGCGTAAAGGCACGCGGTAGCAACAGAAACCGGGGAAACTAGACAGAAAAGATAGTTCTTTTAGAGTCTTAGATTATTTATTAGTCGGCGATCCTGGCTCAGTGAGTCCTTTCTTTCCCTGTACAAAATGTAACTTTGCAACGAAAAATCGAGAGGTATATATGGATTTTTCAAAGATTCTTCTTAACGCCGCTGTGAAGGATAATTTACCTCTTTAGTTTAACGCTATGTATATCCTTCGGAAATTCGGATGACTCCATACTAAAGTTGTCTAAGTGAAACAGTAAACAGAATCTTGAGAAAATGTTTCACCAATATCTAACTAATGCAGATTGCATGCCAGCATCAGTATAGCCATTGTTATCTGTAGACATAAGCAATGCAGTTTTCTGAAGACATTAGTGGTACAACTCCGCTGGGTTCACCAAGATGAGCATGCACCTGCTCAACACTACTCAAGAGACCAAACAAGTCAAACCAGTGAGCATTCAACATTTAATTAGAAGAAATTCAGCATCAATATTTCCTTCATTCATGACCTGTCTCCCAAAACAGAAACAAAGCTGAGACTGAGTACTCATCATTTGTGACTTGTCTCTTCAACCTTAAACCATTCTCAAAGTTTTATTAGCTCTTCTCTCACGGAAACCATAGCAAGCATGCTAATGTCAAAATTTGAATTTCTGGATTACATTCATATCCTTGCGTCACCACCCAACAAGCAGAAGCTTCAGAAGAGCCATTCTAATATACAGACCATTCTTTGCTTGTCTAAAGTATGCCGCTCGTGGATCGCCATCAACATCAACAGTTATCTACATCGTATAACAAGAAAACACATATACATCAACTGTCAGTAATTTTTAAAAATAACCGCGCATAAAAAGTCTATCCCAACATCTTCTCAAACCCACCAGTCGCAGAGGTACTTACCTCATCAAGCCTCGGAAGAGGATGCATGACAACAGCATGTTTTTGCATCACATTCAACACACCTTTATCCACAATGTACTTTCCACGAGCTTCTTCATAAAGATCAATTCTTTCTCCAAAGCGTTCTCGTTGAATACGAGTTTGATACACCACATCACACTTAGCTGCCACCTCCATCAAATCAGCACTTTCTTCCCATTCAACTCCTTGGGATGTAAGGTAGTCCTTAATGTCATCCTGAGAAGAAATCAGGAAATTTGGATTATTGTTCAACCCAACTTGATCAAATTCAAACTTTAGTCCGGATGGTTTCAAAATCAATAGTAAATCAGTCAAGTCAGTATACATGTGAAACTCATTAATTTCTTTCTGCCAGAAACAAAGTTGCTACCTTCATTTTCACCACTTCAGGAGAGACAAAGTAGATCTTCACATCTTGATATTTGGCAAGCAAGTAAGCAAGGGAACGGACTGTTCTTCCATTAGCAAGATCTCCCACAAGAGCGACTTTAATCCCATCCAATTTTCCTATCTCCCGATCAATGGTATATACGTCTAAAAGAGCCTGAATCATTTACAAAAGAAAAGATTTAACTTGAGAATTTCTGATATCTGATTCCAGCAAACATGTCCAACAGCAACTTGCATATCATACATAGGCCTAGCAGGACACAGCATACTGCTGAAGCAACTAAGCATGTTTCTATAATGGTAATTAGAAGCATAATCAGACACTGAACAGTAAAGGATATCATTCATGCTAGTTCTTTATTTAATCAAGGAAAACACCTGAGTTGGATGCTGTCCAGGACCATCTCCAGCATTAATAACAGGAATCTCAGCTGTTGCTGCAGCTCTTCTAGCAGCACCACTTTCAAAATGACGCATCACAATTATATCCGAATAACCTTCAACCGTCCGGATAGAATCTACGAAATTAAGCACTCAAGAAATCATCAAAATTGTTGTACTCAATGAAAATATATATATTTTTTTTTTTTTTAAAAGGGAAAAACTACCTTCAAGTGTCTCTCCCTTTGCTGCAGATGAAAACTCCCTGGCATTTTCTGTGGTCAAAACCTCACCCCCCAATCGTTTCATAGCAGACTCAAAAGACAACCTAGTCCTAGTGGATGGCTCATAAAACAGGGTAGCCATTAGATATCCCCTAAGGATTTGACTCCCAGGCGAATTCTTCTCGACCTTCTCCATCTCCCGTGCAACCTCAAATATATTACCCAGAATTTCCCTATCAAACTGCTGAGCCTCTATCACATCATCAAGTTCAAACTTTCTCCCTAATGAAAGTGAAGGCTTCGTGTTCTTAACTTCCAATGCACCACACCGAACCCCATTCCTCATGGAAATCCTTTCTTTTTGCATACAGTGTTGTCTTAGCCCACCGGACACACAGATGGCATTAGAAACAATTGATCTTTTACTAACTAAATTTGAATAATTGCACGTTAAGTAATTCCTATACTTGTCGATGGGTTCGGGTGCTATAACACACTTTTGTGATAAACAAGTGGAAAATGAAGTTGGGGTAGCCATTTAAACCTGCAAAACATCAATAATAAATCTTAAAGCTTAGAGATATTTCAACCAACTAAAAAGGCTTGATTGTCTAGCAATGAAAACAACATAAGGGTTTCGTTCTGTTCCAATATACCAGCAAGTATACTACTTAGTCCAATCAAGATAGAATTACATTCTAAACTGAAAACTACTCCAAAAGAGAAAGAGTGTGAAGTGGTGAGACATGAAACGACGGAATAATCAAATTCCAGATAATAAGGAAGAAAAAGAAAGTGAGAAAGGGGGAAAGACCAACCTGAGAATAGCTGCGGAAGAAAGGGAAGGAGTGTGTGTGTAAGTGTGTTTTTTCCAGTTCTATTTTGGTTCGGTAAGTGTTGTTTTGCTTGGAAAACGTTAAAAGAAAAATAGGGTTGTAATGAGAAAGACGAGAAAGTCGAGGAGAAACCTTTTAACACTGGGGATATACTACTGAAACAAAAATCCAGTCGTTAGCAATAAATACATAAATACTGCCTAAGCCATAGGGATAATAACAGCTCTAGGCGGACTGTATTTTGATGGATAATATCTCCTACAAGAGGGTCTAATAACAGGATACATCCCAAAATCCGGGAACTGAACAAGAAAACAATATTTTTAATTTCCGCTAAAAAAACCCTCCAGACAGTAGCATTGGGAGGTGAATGAGACTGTTCTTGGAAGATACTGCTAAAAGAAGGGTCAAAATAATTATGTAGCCAACCAGACAGTACTGATATTTTAAATTGATAATCAATAATCACTAAGAATTCTTGTCTTTCTTCTTTTAAGAAATCTAACCGTTACTAATAGTAAATACTAAGAAGACAAGCACATTTTGTATGGATAACAAAACAAATTACACGAGCCCAGAAACTGATTCAAAATCCAAAAAGCAGTAAACTGCAAAGCAAATGGAAAATAATACGGGGAATTGAATTAAGGTAAGGAAAACAACAAGCATAGGGAAATGTAAATAGAACATTTGCAGATCAAAAACCCAAACCGGAAGTACCCGAAAATGTCCAAAACGAATATCCCAGGACGAGTTGCAGTGAAGAGACAGAGAGGGCGCCTGCGTCGTATTTCAGCTTTTTAAAAGAAAAACACCAGTTCAGGTGTGAGGTAATAAATATGGAGAAAGAGCAGCAGTTTCTAAACTGTAAAATTTTTTTTGGTTTAACTATTTGTGGGCTTGAGCTTGGGCTTTTCCAACTTCAAGCCCGTGAATCCTATAAACTTAAATTTTACTTAAAGCCCATTACCCTTTTTTCCAATTCAGGTAAATTTTAATTCCTTTTGCGCCCCCCCCCCCCCCCCCCCCCCCCCCCCCC
>JAKUCV010002612.1:0-19209 GCA_028386065.3 Turnera subulata | reverse complement strand
AAAAAAAAAAAAAAAAAGAGAGAAAAGAAAGAAGAAGAAAAAAAAAAGAAAGGAAGGAAGAAAAAAAAAGAAAAAAGAGAGGAACCGGAAATAAAGAGAGAAAGAAAGGAAAAAAAAAAGAAGAGAAGAAAAAGGAGAGGAAAAAAAGAAATGGAGGAAGGAAAAAAAAAAGAAGAAGGGAGGAATACAGATCCCGATCCACCGCAGCAACCGACGACACGCTGCCGCCAGCGACCATCTGCAGCCGTGCCGTCAGCCGCCAGCGCCTCGTCTTCGTCGTCGCTCTGCTTGCTGCCACCGGGAGACATAGACGCCGCCCTACGATCTGCAGCAGCTGTCGGAAGGAGGCGACCGTCTGCAACTGACGCCGTCCACAACCGCACCCAGCAAGCCACGCCGACGCACCGTCACCTGCAGCCAACGCCTTGCATCGTCGTCTCAAGCCTCACGTACGCCGTCGCCGCCCTCGTCCCGAACTCCGCCGCCACCACGCTTGAGGTGAGGAAGGAGATGACCCGGATATGGGTCACGGGCCGGGTTGACCCGCGCCTGGAAACTGGGTTGGATGGATGGGTTAAGCTGATGGGTTGTTGGGCTTGGGCTTAGGCTTTGGGGTAACACGGGCCTGCGTCTGGGCCTAGCACTGTGCAAGGCCTGGCTGGCACTATTCACAGGCCCAGTCCAAAATAAAAAAATAAAATAAAATAATAAAAAATAAAATAAAATCTAACATATAAAAATAATATGGTTATATTGGAAATTAAATTATGGAAATATTTTGGGAAATATGAGATATGGAAAATAATTAATATTTATGCATACGAGAATAATTTGGGAAATATATGTATATATATTTATAAATTCGTATTTATTTTCAGAAAATAAGTCATATAATTATATTCTCTGGAAATAATTTTCCTAAAATAATAATATTTAGTAATTAAATTTTGGCAAGTATAACATTTTATGGAAATAACTTTGGGATAAATATACATAAGTTATAATTCCTAGGAAAATTATGATGTTTATTATTTTGGAAAAGTATATTATTTTATGAAAATATTTTGAAAAAGAGTTTTAATTAAAGTATGGTACCGAATTTATATTCGGAAATACGTACGGTAAAATATTTTCGGTAAAAATGATAATAAAGGATATATAACCGGGATGGGTTATTTCGCAGTTTGGCATCATAGTATACCGATTATGTGCATTTATGTGAGTATAAAATGTTTTGTTGTATAGGTTTTGATATCGGGCAGTTTCCCGAGGAGCCGGCTTGGGACCGGTCATTGTCTTCAGGATTGAGTAATCGGCTAAGGTGAGGATGGATAACCCTTGATATGTGCCTGTAATACTTTGTGTGTTTTGTTGTTTGAATGAACTACTGAGAGGGTCATTGTTGGTTATTTGACTGTTATGGTTATCGATGTTGTTGTTGTTGGACTGTGTTATTGGTCGTGTGGATATTGTGATGAACTGTTAATTGTGAATAATTGGTGTTATATGTATTGTTGTTGGTTAATTGATAATATGGAATTGTGTTGGTTATTTGGCTGTTATGGTTATTGTTGTTGTTGTTGGTTTGTGATATCGGTTCTGTGAACATTGTGTCGTGATTGACGTTGATCTGTTAATTGTGAATGATTGGTGTTAAGATATGTTGACGGTTTAGTCTGTGGGTTAACCTTTGGTAATAGTAAGTTGAACAACTTGTGAAATTGAATATTGGAAATTGTGATGATATATATTATTGTTGGATATTTGATGATACGGATTTGTTGATGTAGTTTCTGTTTGTGATTCTTGATATTGCTCTGCTTGATTGAACTGCTATGTTGACTGTTAATGGTTTCTTAGATACTGTGTTGCGATTGATGTTGGATTGTGAATGATTGATGCTATGAAATTATTGATGGATTGGTCTGTCGTATAATTTGAGTTAATAGGAAGTTGGATAATTGTTTGACTGATTTGGATATTGTGTTTGATGTCGATAGACTGTGTTGTGACTAGTTTGTCAGAATAAACTGTGATATGGATAATTGGGAAAAAGAAAATGGAAATTGGAAGTTGATTTGAGATTTGGTTTTTGGATGATGATGACATAATTATCACGTGGTAAGTAGAGGTACGACCGGATGGTTTGAGACTGTTTTGTGGTGGCCATGATCTGGGTTACTTGTGATGGGTATGTTGATGCCGGTTTGTGATTGGGATGTTGATCCCTGAGATTGTGATTGATCCCTGAGATTGTGATTGGGATGTTGATCCCTGAGATTGAGATTGGGATGTTGATCCCTGAGATTGTGATTGGGATGTTGATCCCTGAGATTGATATTGGGATGTTGATCCCTAAGATTTGATATTGGGATGTTGATCCCGGGTTCTCTTTGATCTGGCACCATAAACAGCTTGATAGCCTGGTACGACCTCAGCTTATCCGTGACGGGACCAGAAAGATAAAATTGGAACAATAGTAAAGTCCTTGGTACATTTGGGTCAAGTCTTTGAGTTTGGTCTGTCTTGTACGGTATTGTCTTTGGTATGGTTGTGACTATTGTCTGTATTTCTTCTTTGAAGTATTACAGTTGCCTGCATATCTTTGTTTATCCTTGGTTGGTGAGCACTTCGGACTCACCCCTCACCTGCGGGCTTTCATCCCGTAGGATGAGTTATTTTTGGTACAGGATTGGTGCATTTCAGACAGGCTGCTGCGTTATCCCTTGGACAGGGCTTGGATCCATAGTTTGCATCAGTGTCGCATACAGTGTTTGTGAGTTATTAAAGTCTTCCGCTGTGCATTTTATTGTTACTATTGGGCCATTGGGCCGGTTTGTTACTTATGATGTTTCCTATTTTGGGCTGTTGGGCCCAAGTTTCTATTGTACACACTGTATGCTGGGCTTGATTTTGGTTGGGTAGTCACAGTTCCGGCACGTGTTTACTGTGTACGGTAAATACGGGTCGGGGCGTTTCACCATCACCTCATCCTCCACTAGCCACGGGTGTGGTTAGTTCTTTTCCTCTTCCTCACAATTCTTCTTTTCTAGATTGCTCGCGAGTGTTGATTGTGTGTTCGTTTGTTAATTTTACTTATAATTAGTTTTTACTTACAACTACTAGGCTGGATCAGGTATTGACGCACAATACCACGTGGCTAATTGTGTAGAAAAGCTAGTAACAGATAAAATTGCTAATATGTAGGTTGTTTTGACACATGTTAGCTTCTTATTTAGCTTCCTATTTGACAATTTTCTTTTCTACAAAACCCCCAAAAGAAACCGCCCGAACCAAAAAAGCAAATTTATGATCCGATGTAGAACTCGAAAAAATTTAAGAAGGCAAAAGCAAACAATTAAAAATGATGATTTTTTATACTAAAACCCAAAACTTTCTACCTCTATACTTTTTAAAATAAAACAAAAGAACAAGAATAAAGCAAAGAATATAAGACGAACAAGGAAACGCCGAAACAAAAAAGAAGGTATGAATGACTATTTATACTCGAAACTCGATAAAAAAACAAAAGCAAAAACTGAGATCGAAAATAAAAATAAAAATATTAATCTATACTATCTATAAAAGCACGAAGACAGAAAAACAACAAAACAGTAAAACAGACGAAATTACTAAAATACCCTTTTTTAATTACTAAGTTATTGTACATTAATTATTTTTTAATTTAAATTTTTCTAATTCCCAAGATTCAAACCGAATTAGTAATAAATTTAAAATCTAATTAAATCCACATACAGCATAAATAAATTGAAGACTAAACCTGATTAAACCTAACGATACCACAATCCTACCATCAACCCTTGCCTCTCCCTCATAAACCCTAATCACTCTATATTTTTATTTCTTCCCACCCTCCTCTTCTTTTTTTAATTAATAATTATTATCATCATAATTCCATCTACTTTCTTCCTTCAAATACATGTGTATTAATTAACCCAGGGACTATAATAATGGACCATCACTTCCTTCCTTCAGATACATGTGTATTAATTAACCCAGGGACTGTAATAATGGACCATCATTCCATCCTCCACTAGCCACGGGTGTGATTAGTTCTTTTCCTCGTCCTCACAATTCTTCTTTTCTAGATTGCTCGCAAGTGTTGATTGTGTGTTTGTTTCTTAATTTTACTTATAATTAGTTTTTACTTACAACTACTAGGCTGGATCAGGTATTGACGCACAATACCACGTGGCTAATTGTGTAGAAAAGCTAGTAATAGATAAAACTGCTAATATGTAGGTTGTTTTGACACATGTTAGCTTCTTATTTAGCTTCTTATTTGACAATTTTCTTTCCTACAAAACCCCCAAAAGAAACCGCCCGAACCAAAAAAGAAAATTTATGACCCGATGTAGAACACGAAAAAATTTAAGAAGGCAAAAAAAAACAATTAAAAATGATGATTTTTTATACTAAAACCCAAAACTTTCTACCTCTATACTTTTTAAAATCAAACAAAAGAACAAGAATAAAGCAATGAATGTAAGACGAACAAGGAAATGCCGAGACAAAAAAAAAAGTATGAATGACTATTTATACTAGAAACTCGAAAAAAACAAAAGCAAAAACTGAGATCGAAAATAAAAATAAAAATAAATAAAAAATAAAAATATATAGATTTTTATATAAAATTTTAAAAGAGAAAATAATAAAAAATAAGAATAAATCAAAGAATATCAAACAAACAGGGAATGACCGAGAGACAAAAAAAGGTACGGATGATTATTTATATTGAAAATTCGATAAAAAATATAAAATTAAAAACTGAGATCGACAAAAATAAAAATTAAATCTAAAAATAAAAATAAAAATTATAAAATATGTAAAATCCTATATAATTTTTTTAAAAAAATAAATAAATTTAAATAAGACAAGAAAAAAACAAGAATAGAGCAAAGAATATCAGACGAATGAGGAATCACCGAGAGAAAAAAAAAGTACTGATGACTATTTGTACTAGAAAGTCAATAAAAATAAAAAAAAAAAAAACTGAGGTCGATGAAAAATAAAAATTAAAATATATTAAGAATTAAAATTAAAATGATAAAATAAAAATAATCAAAAATATGAAGAACATTTTGTAAAATTTTTAAAAATGTATAAATAATTTTAAAAAGAAAAAATAAAAAATAAGAATAAAGCTAAGAATATCAGACGAGAAAAACAAGAATTCATACTTTGTTTTTCTCTTGGATCATCCTTGTCTGTCTGATATTCTTTGCTTTGTTCTTTATTTTCTATTTTAAAATTATTTATTCATTTTTAAAAATTTTATATAAGATTCTACATATTTTATTATTTTTATTATTATTTTAATTTAATTTTTAGTATTTTGATTTTTATTTTCATGGATCATAATTTTTTATTTTATTTTTTTTTTGAATTTCCAGTATAAATAGTCATCCATACTTTTTTTTCTCTTGGTGATTCCTTGTCTACTCTATTCTTGTTTTTTTTCTCTTTTAAAAATAACTTTTTTATTTTTAAAAATTTTATATAAAATTCTACATATTATTTTGATTTTTGTTTTTCCTTTTATTTTTTATTGACTTTCCAAGATAAATAGCCATCCGTACTTTTTTTTTCTAGTTATAAATTGGTTTTTTGGTCGGACTTTTTGGTTTAGGGGTTTTGTAGGAAAGAAAATTGTCAAATGAGAAGTTAACATGTGTCAGTACAACCTATACGTCAGCAATTTTACCTGTTATAATAGGTTAGTGGGTGAAAATACCTAATAACTGCCAAACTAGGGTGCAAAATCCAAAAATTAGAAACTCGATGGCTAAAATCAAAGTAGTTGCCAAACTAGGGGGTCAAAAGAGGTATTAAGCCCAAAGATTTTATTTCTTCTGTTTATAATTTTGATGTGTTCTACATTACACCTTATTTAGCATTTGATTTTGAAATTAACAGCTCTTAATTTTCATAACAAATCTTCTTTTGTTTAAGGGAAAATTTTAATCCTAACAATTGGGTTTACTTCTTTATTAGTTACAGACACACCCATTTGTCAAGGAAAAAAGATGGACAGGGTGGGCACAAGAAGTAAACCATGAACCTGGTGATTTATAATTTTGTTCCTAGATAATCTGTATTTTCTTTTATCATGGTCATCCCCACACAGGGTAAGGATACCTTTGGCACCTTACAACAAGCTCTCCGAGCGTGAGAGCAGCAGAACGCTTTACATACAATACGAACTTAAGAGCAAAAAAAGAGTTATACAAGTCCAACACATACAAAAACAATACCTCAATATCCCCAGGATTAGGACCTAAGACAAAGATGGGTTAATGGGATTTTGATCATTGCTTTGTTTTTAAATATGTTCATTGTACCAGTTTTTCATAGATTTAAAAATATTAGTAGTATGACCACATTTAAAAAACCCGGAGAGTACAATGACTCCCATTAACCCAGCTGGTTAATAACACTACATTAGCAGAATAACCACCATGCTAGCAGGGGAAAGGTGAGGATATAAAATTGAGGAACTGTAGCATTTCGTGGGAACTGACTAAATGATCTCCGAAAAGTTTTGGAAGCCACATAACATGATTAACATCATTATGAAGATAGTTACAAATTAGAGTTTCATATATATAGGATGCATTGATCATTGGACTGTTTGAAAAACAAGGAAACTTCAAACAAGCAGAAACACTATCACACTATACCAAGTACAAAAGAAAAAGACATGACCAAACCGAAACCAAGGATTGCAAAGCGAATATAAGAAAACAAGTCCAATAATCTAAAAACCACAAAATGTAACAATAATATTTAGCATGGTCCTACAGCTAGCTTGCAAGCTCAGGTACTTTCACTTATTCCTGGTGGCTGTTCTCCTTTGTGAGGGTGATGAGGAGGCCTTGGCTGTCCAGGAGGACAGGGGGGAGGGCGAGGCCAAGGCGGTGGACGGGGAAATGGCCAAGGTGGCGACGGCTGGGCATAACCACACATGCCATAAAGACAACGCACCCCCCATTGGCATCTGTTCCCACATCTTCCGCAGTTGAATGGACTAATGTTGGTATTAACACAAAACCCGCGACAACATTGCCAAGTAAATGGGCATCTGATCCCACAGAAGCCACAGTTGTTAACATCTGAAGACACATCAGCGCATTGGTCTCTGCAGCACACCATTACAGCAGGAGGTGGATGATACCCCTCCCTACATGTCCATGGCCTTCCCCGGCACCCGGGGCCGGGTCTTGGTCGGGGATCATGCCCTTGGATTGTTACTTTCTTCAGCCATGGTGACGATGGTAACGAGCCTGTTGTGAAGTTGTGTTGGTCTTCTTCAGGTCCTGCCTTTGGTTTAGCCAAGACCACAAATGTAAGCAAGATCGCTGCTATTACAGCATTCTCTGGCTGCATTATCATTTGATAGACTTGCAAAACAGAAAGGGCTGACTGAGATTTATATAGGATAAAATGTATCAAAAAGAATTCCGTGATGGCCAACTAGATAATGCTTACTGAGGGCATCATGTTTTTCTTGCATGGCTAGACAAATGAGAACTCGTGTCATGGGAGTTATGGTATTAATTGCTAAGTACGCGATTTTGAGAGGGTGTTTTATTTTGCTTTTTGATAAATCCCTTAATAAAGTGGGTGTAATTGGTGTGAGCAAACATTTTTTTCCATATTAGTTTATGCTTCTCTCCCAAGATGAAACCCTCGTTTGTTTGTTGAAAAAAGAGATATGTGGAATGACCTTTTTCTTTGTTGTTATGGTTCCTTATGGTAAACATGATGTCTATCACATTTCTTTGGAGCTCCATCTCCTCCCTAATTCTCATCCTAGCCAGTATTAATACCCCATTAAATGACCGACCAGAAACTTGTAAGTTATAACCACCAGCAGATCACATGCTTAGACAGTTTCGAGTTTGACAAATATGCACTATAAACTAAGCATGCAAAGAGGAAATCCCATTGCCTTGAAAATATTCTGCGCAACCAAACATATTGAGCTGGCAACCAAATTTAATTGTGTATAAGCTAGACATTATTCGTTCATTGTAATCTAGGTACACTGAGTAGACCGGCTGCAGGCCAACTTTCTTCTTATTAAAGCGAAATATGCAAGCCTGTGGACTGGTTTTGCAAACCAATCAATCAACATACCAGGCCGTAAACAATAATCAACAAAACCCCCTGTTAACCTCAAAAGATGTTTTGAGACTTAAAGTTGGATAGATTTTCCAACAAACTCTTATCATTCACTGGTCACTGCAAGATTTTCAGAACTAAGTACAACAACTCTCCTCATGGAGTTGGGCTTCCAAGTGAGTAGATGGATAGGACAAGACAAACGTCCAGTTAACGACATTGTTCATTATTAGACAATAAACGAAGAGTGCACCAATGCAACTTTTCAATAAAATAGAGTCTTAATCATAATCATATCCTCCGTATGAACCAATATCAGATCCATTATAACCATAGTCACTCATTCTGGTGTTCTCAAAACCTGCAACACTAAAAATGTTCTGCATATTACTGAAACAGAAAAGGCAAGCCATCAAAATGTAGAGAATGCAACTGCTTAGCATTGTTTTGCAAATAAACTAACAAACATCGTATTGGTTAGGGCAACGAGACCACAGTTGGATTGAAATTCAATCGCTCTTAAATTTCAAGCACCAATACACCCACAATCTAAATGCTTGTGGGAGAAGCAGAAGCTTCACATATTTTTTTCCCCAAGCAGAAACCACAGGAATCCAAACCGCTGACAGGAAAATCAACTCAGAAATAACAGGTAGGTAGTCATTTTTTTCCAGCTGCTTGTTCATTCTCCAATCCATATCGACGCTTGAACTTAGCAATCTGGCCTAAACTTTCAGCCTGCTGTCGTTTTGCCCTGAAGTGATAGACTTTACCAACATTGTGAATCTTTGTCATCATAACATGCATCAATCTTCCGCTCTGAGTAACATAGGAAATCCATTGTAACTGAGGATGAACTCCTTTCTTCATCTTGCACAAACCTGTGATTCATAGAGCAGCTTATCACTCAGAGCAGAACTGATAAGTGTTTGCCTTTCAAAAAGGAATAATATTATCCATTCATTGCAGCATCCAGAGAATTGTGAGAAGTCAAAACAGATTTCAGACTTATAATTTGGAAGATAACAAGCCTAGTTCAATAGAAGATGGGCAATGGTCCAACAGAAAGAGGAATGTACAAGAGCCTCTCAGAAAGAAAAACAGGGAAAGAAAGTGAAAAAAAATGTAGATAATTTCACCAGTGGAGGTTGATATAAAATTCCTTTTTCTCTTAAAGAAGGAAGAATTTATTTGAGATATTCCAGGATCTCCAGAATACTCTTTGTGTAACACCAACATTTATAATCATAAATTATAAGGAAAAGAGTGCTCATCAGCAGCTTATTACAATAGTATGAAAGTCAGTTTGGATTAACCACAAGTTTGGGTTTGCTCTTCTCCACAAAATAAGCCCCTCTATTTTTATGTTTAAAAGAAAAGAGTTAGTGCTAGAATACGAACAGGATTCTATAAGTGTTAACGAGATGAAAACAATACAGTCTAGAGGATGCCCAGAAATTATCTGAAGAATCACATTTCACAAGTTGCATGCTAATCAACTAATGCAGGCTGACAGATGATTGAGTTAACCAACAACAAAGGCATTACTAAGTGGAATACTGAAACTAAGGAAAAGCAAGTGGCTTCACAGGAGAGTGTATTATTGGGCATGCAGGATGCATACAGCAGAGCAACGAAAACACTGCATCACCACTATCACAAACAAAAGCACAAGAAGAAATAGTACAGAAACTGGAGCATGACGAAATGTGGAAATTAAAATCGACATAACTGAGGAAATTAGAAACACGGGGAATTTGGACGAGCAGGTGGTGTGCAATATAAGGAAATTAGAAACACAAACACAACAGCATATCTGTAAATAAAACATATCACAGGAAACCCATAAACTAATTGGAAATCTAGAAAAAGCAGCAAAATTAAAACCAATACGGAAACTGAAGTGAAGCAAAGAGACAAACGAACAAACAAGAAAAAGCAAGTATGAAAATGTATAGCAGAACAACAATAGGAAACCAATCTGCAGATGTAAAAAATGAAAAAGTAATAGTAAGTACCGGGAGCACCAAAAAGTGTCCAAACCGAATCTCCGGTGACGATTTGCGGCAGAGAGACAGCGAGGGCGTAAGCGTATATCGTCTGCGAGATGAGAGACTGGAGAAGAGCAGCAGAAAATGAAAATCTTTTCACGGTTTAGATGTTTGTGGGTTGGGCTTTATCAATTTGAAGCCTGTGAAGCCTAATATAGTTAATGTTCATCCATACAAAGCCCATTCTTGCTTGAAACCATTCATCCAAATAAACTTGATATTTAATTATACATTATTTTTTATAACTAACGTTAAAAGTTTTTTTTTCTTTATAATGAAGATTTTTTATTTTTTTCTTCATAATAGGAAAAAATTGCATTTGATGGTGTCATCATCATTGATTGGGTCCAAGAGTCTAAGTAGCTTTATATATCATAGTATGTGGTGTCATCGTCATTGCTTGCTTGGGTCTAGGTTCGAGAGTTTTATCTTATAATATGAAAATTATCAGTGTGGTCATCGCCTGCCACAAACGTTGCTAAAAGAACATCGGCTGTGTCATCACTACTCCTTGGGTCTAGGTCCGTAATAAACCTAGGTAGGGCTGCAAAAGAGCCGAGCTATTCGCGAATGGCTCGAGGCTTAGCTCGATAATAGCTCGTTCGAGCCTAGCTCGTTAAGGAAACGAGTCAAGCCTGAACTTGTCTCTAAAAAGCTCAAAACTAAATGAGCCGAGCCCGAACTTGTTGAAACTCGACTCATTAGCTCGTGAGCTTGGCTCATTTAGGTCGATTAAGTAACTTGTGAGAGATTCATCAGTCATGTTTTCTTAAAAAATTAAGCTTATAAATTATATTCTATTAGATTGATCCTTAGATGATAAACTAACTTAATTAGGTCATAATTAGCAAACTAAAATAACTTAATTAGTTTATATTGCATTTTATTTCAATTTTTATTTTAAAATAAGTTGGAATAATGATTTAGTTTTAAGTTTTATTGAGTATAATAGATCTATCATCTTTTAAAAAATATTTCTATCATTATGTCATTAATAAAATATTTTTAATTTTATATTATATAATAGTTGATATGGTTGATTAGTTAAATTATTAATTAATAATATATATTTTTTCATGACATTAACTTGTATTTTTTTTTATGCTAGAAGAGTATCTCAGTCGACTACCGGACTAATCTCTCCCCGTATCTCGATGCGTCACCCTTGTGAGGTGGAACCACTACCAATAGCACAATTTCCATACACCCGCTTCTACCAGGACTCGAAACCTGGACCTTGGGGTTTAAGGGGAATGCAGCACGCTTTACCACTGCAACCAATGCTAATTGGTTGACCTTAACTTGTAATTATTGGCTCGTTTATACCTCAATAAGGCTTACTAAACGAGTCGAGCTTGAGCCCACCAAAATTTTAATGAGCTAAGCTCGAGCTTAGTACCTAGGCTCGAGACGAACACGAGCTGAGCTTGAACTTGGTTAAATTTTGACGAGCGGAGCCTGAGCTATCAAAAGCTCGACTCGGCTCGGCTCATTTGCAGCCCTAAGTTCTAATTTGTCACAAAAGTAATTATAAGTATTATGCAATTTGATTTCTTTAAATATCTGAGTTTTCTCCATATTAACGG
This sequence comes from Turnera subulata, assembly GCA_028386065.3. Taxonomy (NCBI): domain Eukaryota; kingdom Viridiplantae; phylum Streptophyta; class Magnoliopsida; order Malpighiales; family Passifloraceae; genus Turnera; species Turnera subulata. The sequence continues at coordinate 7,427 of JAKUCV010002612.1, read as the reverse complement.
ATGTGAAAAGAAATCTATTAGAAAATTGGAGAAAAGTTTTTGAAATATTTTTCCAGACTATAATGTTACCCATGAGAAGTCTTGGGAAAATGTAATTAAAAAAAAATTAAATTTCTTTTAATTTAGTCATTAGTTTAGTCCAATTCAAAACGAATCAGCCCATTAAGGGCTAAATTCTCACAATATTAATTTTTTCCATTCACAAAATTCGAATACCAGAGAGCTTGGATTTAAAGATTAAACTTAGTTCTTTATACAAACATATGAATATTAGATTAGTAGATAAATACAGATAAATTTTATTTTATTTTATTTTTTTTGGTCGGGAAGTAACTTGTATTATTTATGCACGATCTACACTGGGAATTGGCATGGTGTTCCGTCCTCAAGGAGGAGATTAGTAATTACATCAGGTGAGTGGGGTAAAGAATGGTTAGGCCCGGGGTATGAAGAAAGGAGCTAACTTAGCATCCTGTGATCCTGATGGACAAAAGGATAGACTAATGGTTTCCGGGAAGTTTCTCAAAACATTGCCATGTTGATAAATTTTATATGAAGAAAGAAGTTAACTATTAACATTTAACATACATGTTTCATCTATAAAAAAAAAAAACTATTAACATACATGGGCCTAGCCTCCCCACTCTCTGATCTGCTGTTCCTTCGTCCAGAAGGCCAGTCGTGTCTTGAAAGAAGGTAGATACTGTTAACGGATGGGAAATCTATTTAAAAAGAACGATATTATAACATAAAATCGTGACCAGATTCAGCATGTGCCCAAAAGGCTAAAACTAAGATTTTTTTTTTTTTGGTCGCAGAGGCTAAAACTAAGATTCGAACATGTTGACTGACTGACTTTTGATATTCCTTGATTGGTTGCTCCCGCGGCGGCCTGGTTTCCCTGTTATATGGCCCTATTAAATTATTGATTAAAGAGAGACTGTAATAAATAATAATAAACTAATACGAGAAGACTAAGTTAAAAAAATTGTTTTAAGAAAGGAGCTGCAAAGCAAGGCATTCCTGTGTTGGATTGTAGTGGAAATTACAAGTACTCCTCCACTAGTGATGCAATCTGCTTATGCAATCACCAATTTGCCATCATCTTTGGTGAAGAAAGCATCTTGATTTCTTATATTGGTATATGCCATCATCCTCATCGTGATATTTAACATTTCTTACATTTGAAATACAGAACCAACAAATCTTGACGTATCCAACAAGTTGAACACTATCTGCTACAGTCCCATTTGGTTTGTTTATCAGATAAATTATTAAATGGGGCAGAGTAACAAAATCCGTAAAGGACACCAACATGATAGGAATGGAGAAATTGCCATGAATTTGCTTTAATTGCCGAAGCTGACTGCGTGCATGTATAGCACTATAGCAGCCCTAAAGCAGGAAAGTTGATTGCCCGACGGCCATCACCAATTAAATTTTCAGCCTTAAGTAGGATAGATGGAGAAGAACTTTCCTTGGAGGAGAAAAAGCAAATTGTTTGTACAAGCTACCAGTTTAATAAGCAAACGTTCAATATTAGTTTAATACATCCCCATGCAGTACAATACAATACGAATACATATGCTTTACCAGTTTAACAAGCGACGCAAAGCTAGTTTGCTTATTTAGAGGCTAGAACCAGAAAATAGCAAAGGGCACTTATAAACAGTACAACCCCTTCTGCAAACTGTCATAACATTCATACATAGTTGGCTAAGATAGCACATAATAAGTCTGTCAACCAGCACGATTCTCACTGCTGAACAAGGCACTCTTGATTCCCAGTTACCATAGTTGGGCAGGACCTTTGGTTAATAGCATCCACCCCTTCATGAGTTTTAGGCTTGACATCTGCATCCTGGAGCAAGTTCTCAGCCTCATCTCCACTAGCATCAGCATTGTAGGAAATGGCTTCGAAGATGAGAGCATTCACTTCTTGAAACCTCTCCTCAGAAAGAGAGACTTCCGCAAGAAGACTCCAAGCATTCTCCTCAGATGCCTCCTCATAGTCCTTCTTCCTCTTTAACACCATATGGCCACTGATCTCCCAAACAGCAGGGTTCACTTGGGTATCGAGAAGTTCAGGTCTCACTTCCCCAAGAGCTTGTTTCTCAGCATAACACTGTTCCATTTGACAACAATTAAGACCGTTACAGAACATTACCATCACGTATACTCAAGCAAACAAGTTAGATGTTCCATGTTTTTAGGTTTATTACCTGAGGTAAGAGAAAGATGCGCTTCCCACAGTCAGCGATGAGCACATTGTAAGGTATGTTGTTATTTTGAAGGCAAATGCAAGCATCAGAGACAGTGTCGGACAAATCTCGTAGAGAATTTCCACCCTCAAAAACAAGGCCTCTGACAGGATAATTCACAAGCTCCGAGATTTGCACACCAACATCCAAAGTGGTGATCTTCTTTGTGGGTGCCTTCTCAATGGGGAAGGGCACAGCCAAATAGTATGCCTGTAGCAGATATTATCAATTCGCATTCTGCTAGTTGAGGGTTTCAGTAATTGCTTGTAATGAATATAATTTTTCAAATCTAAATTTACAATGTTTATCAGATAAATCCGCAGATTGGCACTGACCTGGAAGTGAAGGTGGTTGATGGTAGCAAATGCACCTAAGCTGTTGTAACCCAATCGGAAGTATGGATTCCCAGCTTCAACTGCCATGTCAAGTGCGAGCAAGAAGCTTTCACGGTCGATCCTCTGAGGCAAGCACTCCAGAATACGTGGTATTAGTAGCACATGCCCATATTCAATAGGACTAACCTGTTTACAATGTGAGAGGCAAAGTCAATAATCACCCTAGAGCAATCTCAGTGCTCCACTCAAAGTACTTCTCCAACTAAATACAGAATAATCATTTAGTTCAATATTCAAGGACCTACATTGATGGCAACCATGCTTGGAGAATTCTCAACATCAACAGGAGCATCTGGGAAGAACTGAACTTCACCATTTTCACTTGCTTCAAACTGGAACAGCACCTCTTCTTGACCAACCTTAGTGAAGTTGAATTTGTTGCCATCAAAGGGCTGGAGGACCTTATCGACTCGGAACTCAGTAGGCCTCTTCTTCAAGTGGCGGCCCTCATTCAATTGAGCAATGAAACCATAACGGCCAGGAATCACCTGAACCAACACAACAAAATTTATAATTCCACACAGAGCCAAATATACGCAAGTTAAACCAAGCAAACAAATGCACTTGAAAAGAGAAAAAGACCTTGGTTTCGCAAGCAGTGACATCATACCGAAAGAGGCCCCTCTGCACGCGATCCTCCCACTAAAAAAATCAAGTTTAAAGAAAGTGGGTCACAAGATGGTCCATTAAACATGAGGTGTGCTCACTAATTTTGTTATTCTGATACTGAAATTCATACCTCGCCGAGAAGGAGGGAATCAAGGAATGCAACAGGAGGCTGGGTGGTCTCATGTTGAAGCACGCCCTTCTCGTTAACAGCCTTGTCAACCCTCTTGAAAGCATACAGAGGGAGCTTTGCCCCTGAAGAACAATCAACAAAAAAAACAAGCAGAAACCCAGTTACAACCGGAGGCTGGACAATTAATAAATCCACCCAAAATAACCAAACCACAACGGGAACAAAACATTTCAACAAACACCTTGAATGCAGCAGCTCCTGAGGCAATTGCGCCCGCACCCTCCTCCGCGGCGAGCAGCCTCTTCCCCTTCCTCCTTCTGGAAGTTGGAGACGACGGTAGGAACCCTCTTGATCTTGAGCATCATCTTGTCTACTTTTTAAAATATATTATTTACTCGAGATCTAAATGCTTCTTCTTAAACAAACCCTCCCTCTCTTTGGCTAACTTTCTCTTACAACAGCAGCTAGCAGCAGCAAAATAATCAATCTTTTTATATATAGATAGACAATCGAGTGTATAGTTTAGTAACACGCCACACCTAAGCTAATAACAGAAAGGGGGATGCAGGGGAGGAGGAGGAGGGGAGGAGGGAACCGCCGCCGGCGAGGAAGAGGAGATCAGAAGGGCTGCCGCCTTCGGAAGGCAGTGCGCCACGCCCGCCGTGCGGCGAAGGGTTGCTAACGATCAACACACAACCCTTGCGTCGTACAGAACGGACATGTATTAAAAGCCGCGGAACTCCGAGTATAGCCGTGATGTCTACAACTTGTCTACCCTGGGTATTAACCCCAAATATATTCAACCCAACAGAATGAAAAAGAAAAAAAACTGTGTCTTCCTTTCAACAACCAGCAGCATCCAAAATAACAGATGTAGTCTTTTTTCTTTTTTTTTTTTTTCGCTTTGGATTTCAGTAGTGAGGGGGATTTGTGTTGGTTGAGGTGGGTAGGGGGGAAGGAATGGGGGAGAGGGGGTGATATATAGATAAGAGGGGAAAGAGAGGAAGGGGGGGAGTGGTTGTGGTTAAGGTTTTGCCGTGGTGGTGTTGTTTTTTTGTGTGGTACTGATTGATGCTATTCAAGGAAGTGACAGTTTTATGAAAGAGAGAGAGAGGGACTCCACTGTGGAGGGAAAGGGAAGGGACTAAGGGGGGTGTGGGACTGGGTGTTCTATTAATTTTTGTGTGGCTCACGCCGCACGCACTGTGTTGGTGTTGGTGTTGGTGGCCGGAGAGAGCAAGGGACCACACCGGTCGTACGGTTGGGTAAAGAGGAAAAGGACCCCGCTCTTCCCTTTCTTTTTTTTTTTTTTCTTCTGTTTGGGGGTGGAGGGTGTGTGGAAATGGAGGGGTTTGTGTAAGTATTAAAGATTCAACTACTACTCACTTTATGAATTATGATTATCCCCCAATTATTTTGGAAAGCAGAATTAGGTTCATGTTATGATCGTTTAAATCAACCACGCGCTTCTCAGAAATTGTATGTACCATACGTAGTAGGAGACTCAAAATAAAGTTTTCATCCGGCCATAAAAAGATTTTGGAATCTAAGTGTGGGTTATCATCTTGTTTTTTCTTTATTATATATAAAAATGATGATAGCCATTCAAGGCCTTATTACACTGCTCTGGAGATTGAAATCCCGGCCTAAATCAGCATGCAAAAACATTAAAAATGATAAACTCCTAAAGGACAAGTAAAGGCAAAATAGGCAAGCCAATGGGCAACACGATTTGCTTCCCTGATACACATGCCTCATCTTAATCTGCCGCCACGGATTGGAGTAATTGTTGGTGCTAGTTTCGCTTCTCTTTTTTTTTTTCCCCCCCGAAATTACTAGCATTTTTGTTTCTATGTTAAAGACTTCCAATTAAGTTCCAAGTAGTTTTTCAACATTGCATGTTTAAAAACTATTTTTTAATGTAATTGAGATCTCCGTAGGTCCCCACGGAAATCCTCAATCCTTTTTGGTGGAGCTGCAGCCTGCAGGGTTAGGCATGGGGTTCAAATATTTTGTCGACCCAGAAATTGAGGACCAAAAATGAGTGATAACCACAGTCTCAGAGTGGAGGACATCTCACTATCCTGCTTCTGCCTGTTGCCATTCATTTACTCCTGCATCCATTACATTTTACACACACATATATGTAAGTAATTAATCTTTTTATATCCATATTTATGCAATTTGCACCAACAAAATAAATAGTATGAGATTTTGAAACCCGCATCGCTAAAACTATTGCTTGGTCAGTAAATGCGGCATCTATTTGCCATAAAAGTTTATGTAATGCACCAGCAAAACCATAAAGGCTTAATTACTCATAGTAAGAGTCATATTGCTTCACTTTTCCAATAACTAGTGGACCAGCAACACCAAAATTACACCCTAAATACCCAATCAAGAAACACAGGCCATTTTGGAAAATTAATACTCAGTAAAGAAGCAATGTCGCCGTGAAGAGAAATAGAATACTCACGAGATGCAACTCACCATCAATCATCTTTTCCTTCTAGAACTCTTACACTGCTGTAGGGTGAATCTGTGGGCAATAATAACCAAGTTTCAAAATGATGAGATAATTCATTGTCACCTAACACAGAAACAGTAAAAGTTATCCAAAAACAAACAAAGAGGGAAGAAGCTTCCTAGGGACATGGAAGGTTTGTTGCTTTATATGTACAAGCAACTGCTCATGGCAGTGGCATTCAGTATTCACCTACTTCGGGAAATTTCGTGAGAATAAAAACATGGGTTGAAGGATACAACGTGGAGCCACTAGCGAAGAAAAATCTCCATACGGCCATACTTGGCCCAAGTCCCGCTCTCCTAGGCCAGTGATATCTTATGGCATCTCATTCTTTGAATATCCCTATCAATTTGAAACTTAGAATGTATGCCTGCCGCTGATGTATGTGAATTGGATTTATTAGGAGGGACCCAATCCCAGATCCTGACTACGCCAATTCCTTAATCTCGTTATCATCCAGTCTTGACCCTCAAGGCTCAATCTCACTTGTAAACTTCCCATTTTATTGCAACTTACAAGCCATCCAAGTTCCATTTGTTTCTCTCTTTTAGAATTTTTTGGTATATTATAAAATTTAGCTTTGTTCAAATCAGGACAAACCACTAGCTTAGCAAGCATATAGAACAATAAAACATTGGAGATTTTTCTTTTGCTACATCATAATTTTAGAAACTACCCAATTTCCCAAGCATCATTGGGATCGAACCCATATTCCATGATCCTCTGAATAAACACCAAATTAAGGAGATTTTACATATATACAGGAGCCAGGAGGTTAGCAGCCTCTGTTTTTCTTTTTTCTAACTAATGAGACCAGATAAAGATTGCAATTTGGAAATTCATCCATCTAATCTTAGCCCATCTTTCTGGTTAAATGCTTCTATGGCGAGTTTGAAAATTTCGTCCTCGTGTTTATTGATCCCTTAAAATTTCACAATAGATCCTTCAAGAGTTGAACGAGACGATGATGTATAGTGGTTTGAAACTTTTCAGTCTTTGGTTTCTTTGCTCAGAAAAAAGTTTTTCACTCTTGACTACGACAGGAATGACACATTTTAGTTAGGCGATCATCGAGTGGTAGTAGAACTTTTCCGGTGAGAAAATGTTTATGTCCTGCAAAAGGACTGTTGAGTGGGTGGGTCCAAACACACATGGGGCCCACCACTTGACACAAAAGAAGAAAAAATAAAAGAAGAGAGAGGAGTGGGCAGCGATTGACGAGCAGCAAAAACACAAAAAAGAAAAAAAAAAGGAGGAGAGGCAGAGAGTTTTGACGAGAGAAGAGGAAGAAAAGGGGGTGTGTTTTAACTCTTTGCAAGCCTTGATCGGATAGCAAACGAAGTCCGATCTTGATGAAATTTCAGTATGTTGTTCTTCTCTTCAAGCTCTACAAACTGAACGGAGCTGATCGTTGAGAAGCTTCAAGTTTCTGGGTATTGGTGTTATACCCATTTGGTGAGTTTTACTCACTTTTCTTCCAATTTGTTGCTTGCAATCCACTAGTA